>JAHWFO010015098.1:0-12967 GCA_023313115.1 Rhysida immarginata
TTGCCGGACAAAAACTATCTTGTTGTCGCAGGCAAAAACCCCTCAGTGAGGGAGGTTTTTGCTTTTTGGTATAATAGCCATAATCAAGTGTTAGAAATCATTTGAATCATATTGTATTGATTTGCCTTCATAAACTATTGTAATACTTTATTATACTTATGTATCTCCATGGCTAGAGGAAGTTTTTGCCTTTTTGTAAATCTTTTAATAGAAGTTTTCTATTAAGTATATTGCACACACATCAAATCTAGCATGCTGGCGATGACGTCACTTTGTGCCAGAACCTAGAAGTGACCCACTTGAAATCCGGGAATAGAGTGGGAGTTTCACCCACGCTACCACCAGGGGGCAGCTCGACGCCCGCCTGGGAAATAAAAGGACGCTGGAAAAAGGATTCAGATGATTCCCGATTCAGAGACGATACTGATAGGACATAGATGAGATGGAAGCCCTAGAAGACTATGATGCCGAAGCAGATGACTTTGGACCGGGAACATTTGTATCCCACCCGAACTGGGTTCCTGTTGCGTTGACGATGTAAGCGGTGGTTAGGCCTAACCCTCTCTTGGAAAGAGAAAAACCACGTGGTAACTTTGTACTGTTCAGTTTATTTTTGTTTTTGATATGATCTTAAGATGTCGATCATTAATTTCATAAGTTTGATTATTCTTTTGACTGTTGGATTTAACGATGTTCTTGACGATTAGAGGTGTTAATGAACTGTGGAAGTTAGATTGTATTGTGACATAGCCACTTTGTAGTTTGTTTTAATAATCATTTTATGTATTGGGTTACAGTAGTCCTCCCATATAAAAGGGCTACATGAAACTTGCGAGTGTCGATCTGTATTCATTATAATTTTCCCTAGTCTTTGTTAGGACGAAAATTCCATGACCGGACTTTTACCTCCGTTTTGGTGTCCCGGATAAAAACCCCTAGGTGGGAGAGTTTTAGCTTTTGTATCACTTAACCAAGAGAAAATGTTGAATATCATGTGAATCTCAATTATTATGTTAATTTGTAAACATTTTATTGTAATACAGTATTATAATTATGTGTCTCCAAGGTTAGAATAGGTTCTAGCCTTTTTATTTAGTTTGTAATAGTTTATCTGTTTAGAACATCGCCCACGCTTCGAATCTGGCATGCTGGCAATGACGTCACCTTATGTCTAAGCCTAGAAATGACCTGCTTGATAGGCGGAAGTAGAGTGGGAGTTTTACCCACGCTACCGCTAGAGGGCAGCCCGACGCTGGCCTTGCATATAAAAGGGGGTCGGTAGCGGCGTTCAGGATCATTCCCCGATCCAGAGACCAGGCAGATAGGACGTGCTCGAGATGGAAGTCCAAGAAGACGACGACGTCGCCAAAGCAGATGACTGTAGCCCGGGAACATTTCTGTTCCACCCGGACTGGGTCCTTTTTGCGATGTAATTTATGGTTAGGCCTAGCCCTCTCTAGGAAAGAGAAAACTTTTGTATTAATTTTGTACTGATTAGTTTTAGTCTTTGTTTTCTGAGTTAGCCTTCTTTACCTTATTGTAGAATATTCAAGATTATTAATATACTGTGTTTTGAAAGTTATCAATATACTAAAAATGGAATTTTAGGTTAGATCTTTGTACACTACTGTTTATAAAAATCGCAACACCCTGATGGAATAGCCCAATCTGCATTAAATTTGGAGCATTTGCATATCATGGGTCAGAAAAGAAACCATTAGATTTTCAGGTCAATACAATGCGTTTTATTGTCACATTAGTATCGGGTGAAACCAACGTGGGATGCAATTACAGCCTCTAAACGTCGTGGCATTGAGTCAAACAAGCTCTGAATAAGGGCCTGGGGAATGTCCTGCCATGCTCTGTCTACACGGGTATACAGTTCATCCACAGTTGCTGCTGCAGGAGTCTGACGAGCCAATCGATGAGCAACCCTGTCCCACACATGTTCGATTGGGGACATGTCTGGTGAACGAACAGGCCAGGGGAACAAGGGCGTCTGATGTGCTTGGAAAAAGGCGAGGACATTTCTGGCCACATGCGGTCGGGCATTGTCCTGTTGGAATACAGCGCCTGGAAGGTTCTGCAGGAAGGGGATGACCTCGGGTAGCACAACTTCCCTGATGTACCGGTCACTGTTCAGATTGCCATGGATTGTGATCAGACGGGAACGGCCATGGTAACTGATTGCACCCCACACCATCAGCCCTGGCGTTTGTCCTGAATGACGCTGCAGGATGCATTCTGGAAGGTCGCGCTCGCCACGATGTCTTCTGATTCGTATCCTGCTGTCATGGTGCTGCAAGTTAAACCTAGACTCATCCGAAAACACAACTTGTTGCCATTCAGCTTGCCACTGTTGGTGTTGATGGGCCCATTGCAACCTGAGGCGCCGGTGGTTTTGAGTCAAAGGAATCCGCAACAATGGTACTCGTGCCATCAATCCTCTGGAAATCAAACGGCGTCGTACAGTGCTAGCAGACATTGTCCTGCCTACTGTAGCACCCCACTGTTGTGCTAACACTGTGGAAGTGGCTGTACGATCTGCTACACACATGCGATAGAGGTGTCTGTCATCTCGCGGTGTCGTCGTGCTGGGTCTTCCTGAGCCTGGTCTTCGGTGTGCCCTGTTCTCTTCGCTCCACTGCCTCCATGCACGCATAATTGTCGTTGCATTACGTCCTACACGAGCAGCAATGTCACTATATGACCATCCAACTTCACGCAGACCAATTATGCGTCCTCTTTCAAAGTCTGTCAGCTGTTGATATGGTACCCTTCAAGCAATTACTCTGAAAATCTAATCATTTATACTCTGACCCATTGTATGCAAATATTGCAAATTGCATATGGATTAGACCATTCCATCAGGGCGTTGCGATTTTTATAAACAGTAGTGTATTTGGGTTGTGGATTTTCTTAATGTAGCGGGAATAGATTTAGCGGAGCTTTATTTCTATTGTTAGCGGAATTAGTTTGATTGTGAACTTTGATTATAGAGACGCCAATTAGGGTTAGGTATTATGTTAGCATTGGATTACGTTTAATATATATATATATTTAGCAAAGGGTGGATCTGTTAAGCTTTTACCTAATTGTATTCCTACTAGGGGAATTTTGACAGAGTTGTATAATTATTAATCAGTCAGATTTGTTGACTTGTAGTTTGAAGTTAAAGTTATTTACTGGATCATTAATTTTATTTGTGGGATTAGAGTAATTGGGAGTTTATTGTAGGCCTTTAGTTTAGAACTTTGTTTGATAAAGATTGTAGGAAGATTTTCTGTTTGATAATGAATTGTAAGACTTTAAGTTCATTGATTTTATGGATTATGAATTTTATTGTAATTTTGTTTGGGAACTGACTGAGGGAAGTCTAGTTTATTTATGTAAGAAGATTACGGTTGTAGCTGTATTAAGATTGTTAAGCTGCAAATTGATTAGCGAACTGGATGGTGAGATGTTATTAGCGATTTGAATTTTGGATGTTAGATTAGATTATTTATATTGATTGGATTGTTATTAGGCCACTTAGTGTGATAGCAATACTAGCGCATAGGGTAGCTAAGCCGCCATCTTATTATGGGATTAATTGGGGTTTTTGGATTTTAGTGCATTCTTGATACTGGTGTTGTGTAAGGGCTTTGGTTTTGTGGTTTGTTGGCAGTGGATGCTTTGACCCTCTTTTTGTATAGCTAGTCCCGTTGGTGTGGACTGGAGTTTGGGTCCTGTGGTTGCCCACTGGTGTTTGATCTGGTAAGTTGGCTTTGGTTTCCCACTGCAGCGACCATCTCCTTGAGTCTTTATGTTATATGAGGGAGGCTCGTGTTGGTGACCAGCTTGCACGTTGAGAATGTAGAGTCCCTATTCATGATTTGACTGTATTTTGGATATAGTAATTGCTTAGTATGTGCTAGTTTGCTTCATCATTTATTTTGCCACTATTTTTGATCTTGCTTTGAGATGTAAGTGGATTGCTGATATTTATTGGATGACTTTGTGAGGCATTTATGTGTAATTGTGTGACATAGTCACTTTGTTGTTTTATTATTTTGTTCTTATTTGTAAAGGGTTACAGTAGTCCTCCCTTAGAAAAGGACTACATGCCACCTTCGGGTGTCATTATTATATAGTGTGTCATTGTCAGTTGCTTTATTATTACTTGTTGTATGTGTATCTATCTATTTGAAGGCAGTGGAAGAATCCTCCCGCCCTTTTGAACTAAGAATCGATGTTTTAGAAAACAATGATAATCGTAAATCGATAGTTCGAATAACCATCGATCTAAGAATCGATGTTTTGTCCTCCATGAGGGCGGTTAGGCCTGCCTTTTGATTCCTCTCTTTGTTCTGCCCGTATGATGGATTCCTTTTAATACCTTTTGTGATTTCAGGAATCTCGAGGTCTGATACCCTCTATTATTTATTTACTGGTGTATATTTTACTAAAACCTGAATTGTGATACCTATAATCTGCCATCTGTAAAATTGTGTTTAGGCTAAGCTTATTGCTTTGCATGCTGGGAACGCGTGCCACTTCTGATCTCAGTATCAATCCTTTCACCCCCTGTTCCGGAAGTATTATGGATGGTTCCGAACCCGCCTCCAGAGGGAGTATCCCAGGATTCACTGCGAATTCCGTCTAGCTATAAAAGGGGAGCGCGAATTTAGAAATGAGGCATTCAAGATCCAGAGACCAAGCAGTTAGGACGTGTACGAGATGGAAGACCAGGAGGAAGACGACGACGATGCCGAAGCAGATGACTACAACCCGGGAACAGATGTGTTCCGCCCAGACTTTGTTCCTGTAGCTTTGTAAACGATTGTTAGGCCTAACTTTCTCACATTACGGAAAGAGAAAACCACGTGGTAATTTATTGTATATTGTTGACTTTAGATTATTTGGGATTCAGTGTAAAGCTTAAGTTGTAACAGTTCTTTAATTTTGGATTATGGATTTGGATGGTAGCGGGAATGGATTTAATCTGATTTATGTTATTATTAGTGGGAATTTTAGATTATGATCTTTGTTAATTGAAGTGTTAAATTGTTTAAGAATTAGTTAGATAGCTTTGGATTATATATTAGTATTGTAGTTTGTAAAATTGGAACTTTGGATTGTGTGGGTTTGCTGTATTGTGTTTCTGCCGGGGAATTGATTAGGATCATAAAGTTTGTTAGTATGGCAGGGGATTGAAGCATAAGTAGTTTATTTGAAAGTTGAGTTTTGGATTTTGTAATAGCTTAGAGAGATTGTTTTATACATAGATTCTGAATTTATAATAAGTATGATTTGTTATTTTGTAAATGGATTAGTAAACTTGGATTAAGTGGTATTATTGATATTTTGTAGTATTCATGTAATGTTGAAGTTAGATTGTAAGGTTTAATTTTGTATAGATCATTAGTGGAGCATTCAGTAGATTAGTTTGCTAGCGCATGGGGTAGCTAAGCAGCCTCTTATTTTTGGGATTGTTTGGGGATCTTAGGTTTCAGTGCATTCTTGGTACTGGTGTTGTGAAGGGGTATTAGTATTGTGGCTCGTTGGCAGTGGGTGTGTAGACCCGTTATTATGAATGGCTAGTCCCATTAGTACGGACTGGATTTTGGGTTCTATGTGGCACACCGATGTTGGATCCGGTAGTTTGGCTTTTGTTCCCACTGCAGCGACCATGCCCTCCTTTGTTTTTGTTACATGGCGGAAGTGCCATGTCGGTGACCAGTCTGCACTGTGTGGTTATTGTGTCCCTATTTTAGGTGTGATCTATTTGTTTTAGTGGAAAGAATCTTTGGCTTAGTTATGCGCTAGTTTGTGTCATCTCTGGTTGCCACTAATTTTGATCTTGTTTTATCTGCCATTTCTATTTGTCTTTTATTGGATGATTATTGTAAGGCAATTTTATGTGAATGTATTCTTAGCACAGTGGGTAGCTAAACTTTTATTTTGTTTTGGGGAAGGTTTGGTTTTTGTTGTGTGCTTGCTGGGTACTTGATTTGGTTGCCTGGTGGGTGCTTGGTTTAGTCGTAGAGGTGGATTTGTCCCGTTTTGGTTCGGGTTTTTGGTAGCCCTCTGGTGTAGGATCCAGTGTGTTGGCTTTGGTATCCCCTTGCACTATCCAACCCCTTTTGTGGCTTTTGGGGACACGACTTTAGGTTCGTGTTTGTTACCTGTATGCACACAGGGTTTCTCTAGTCCCTTGTTTAGGTTTGACGTGATAAGTAATTGGGAGTTGTTTGTTTAGACTGGTGCTAAGTAATACCGGATCATACAGTTGTCATTTAGATGATTTAGCTAGAGGCAGCTACTTGTTATTTACTGCCTATTCTGTATCTGCTTTGTTTTATCTTTTGTATTTGTATCTATTTGTATTTTGTATTTATCTTGCCTATTATTTTGTAAATAAACCTCTTTACGCATATCAAAATCGATCCCTCCCTTTATTATTTTATGTTGGCACCCTTCTTAGGAAGGACTGCTGACGAAGTGATAATAGATTGAAAATCACTTCACCACAATTGTATTCTTAGCACAGTGGGTAACTAAACTATTGTATTGTTTTGGGAGAGGTTTAGTGTCTTTTGTAGTGTGCATGCAGGGTACTTGTTTTGGGTTACCTGGTCTGTGTGCGGTTTAGTTGTAGAGGTGGATTAATCCAGTTATGGTTCGGGTTTTTGGTAGCCCACTGGTGTAGGATCTTGTGTGCGGCTTTGGTGTCGCCTTGCACTGACCAACCCCTTTGAGGCTCTATGGTACACGATTTTAGGTTCGTGTTTGTAACCCGTTTGCACACTGGGTGATCTTAGTCCCTTTTTAAGGTTTGACATAGTAAGTAGTATAACTAATTGGGAATCCTCTGTTTAGACAGGTGCTAAGTAATACATGATCATGAATTTGTCACTCCATTGTTATTGCTTGATGCAGTAAATTGTTATTCTCTGTTAATTTGATTCTAGTTTACTTTTGTATCATTGTATTTATCTCACTAGATTGTACTTATCTGACTATATTTTGTAAATAAACCTACTTTATGCATATCAATTCGATCCCACCCTTTCTTAATTTATGTTGGCACCCTTCTTCGGAAGGACTGCTGACAAAGTGATGTCTGAATGTAAAATCACTTCACTACAGTATACTTTGATTGGATTGTCAGTAGGGCATTTGGTGCCATAGCGATACTAGCACATATGGTACCTAAGCAGTTATCTTATTATGGGAAAGTTTGGGTTAGTAGATTTTGTGCATTCT
This sequence comes from Rhysida immarginata, assembly GCA_023313115.1. Lineage (NCBI taxonomy): Eukaryota > Metazoa > Arthropoda > Chilopoda > Scolopendromorpha > Scolopendridae > Rhysida > Rhysida immarginata. The sequence goes on from JAHWFO010015098.1 coordinate 7,249, forward strand.
TGGTACTGGTGTTGTGTAGGGGTTTGGGTCTTGTGGTTCGTTGGCAGTGGCTGTGTTAACCCACTCTTGGATGACTAGTCCCGTTTGTTCGGACTGGATTTCGGGTTCTTGTGGTAGCCCGCCGGTGAGGATCCGGTATGTTGGCTTTGGTTTCCCACTGCAGCGACCATCCCCTTGCATCTATATGTTACACCACGGGAGGGTCATGTATGTGACCAGTTTGCATGTTGAGATTGTTAAGCCCCTTGTTTAAGTTTGACATCACTTGTGTGGGTAGTTAATGGGGAGACTTTTGTTTAGTTGTGCGCTAGTTTGCTTTATCATTTATTTTGCCACTGCTGTGCTCTTATCTTAAGATGCTTTAAAGTTATATTTGATTGGATTATTTTGTGAGGCATTTATGTGTGATTGTAATCTTGGGTAGCTAAACTGTTATCATGTTTTGGGAAAGGTTTGGTGTTTCTTAAATTGGTTCGGGTACCTATTTTGTGTAGCCTGGTGGGTGTGCGGTCTAGTGGCATAGGTGGTAGAGTCCCGTTGGGGATTTGGTTTCCCCTTGCACTGACCAAAACTCTTGAGGTCTTTGGTAATACACAACTTGAGGTTCATGTTGGTGATCTGTATGCACACTTTGGGGTGACTTAGTCCCATGTTAAGGTTTGACAATATGGCTAGTATAAAAAATACTGAATCAGATGAACATTTTTTTTATTGGCAATCGTGCTAAACATTGGGATTTGAGTTTAAAATCATGTATGTTCGGCTCTTTTTTTTGAGTGCATTTTTAATAACGTGTTCGCCAAAATTATATAAACTTTTTTATATCCGCGTGGATATATGATCATATACAATTTTGATTCGAAATAAAATAAAACTGGCAGACACTGAGGGGAAATCCAATAATAAAGAGGGGCACTAAAAAAAAAATCTGGCTGAAAAAGTAAATGAACACAGTGAGAGAGATAAACAAGTGAAATAGTGGTTTTCATTTATTTAGAATATTATTTTTTGTACTTTTGCAAACGTTCAGATTTTTTTTTTACATTGGCAATTCACTGTGAACCTTAGAGAAAGGGTTAAGAACCATCAGGAAATAGGAAAAAAAAAATTGTTTTTTGTGTGGGGAAGAGAGAGAATCGCGTTAGGAAGGGAAGGGAAAATAGAACAAAAGGGGTAGCAGAAATTCAGGGAAATGAAAGTTCAAGGTTAGAGTTCCTTTGGGTAGAGAAAAGAAAAATTCTAAGAAAGAAAAAGGTATTTCTTTTCTCGGAAAGAGAAATAACGAAAGAAAAGAGTGAGTAAAAAGCCGTGTGTGTGTCAGATGAAATGTGAGAGTACAGAGACGCAGTCAGAAAAAAAGAGAGAGCAGAGATATACAGTCAGAGAGAGAAGCAGATGAAAGGTGGGAGCACAGAGTGACAGTCAGAGAAAAGATAAAGTAAAGGCTTCTTCTCCAAGCGAGCATCAAGACGGCGGCGGAGAGCTTCCCCAGCCGGTATGAGCAGATGATATCGTGATATCCAGCGACTGCGGCGTAAACGAGGTCCATGGGTAGCATCATCCCGGAGCCAAGCTGAGAGCGATGACCGATGCGAGGAGCGGGCGGACGATCGCCAGGAGAGAGCAGGGCCAACACCGGTAAGCTGGAGCCGTACGTAGTGTAAGCACTATTACTTGGTGGGGCAGGACGGGGCGAGAAGGCGTATCTTGTGGGCTTAAGCAAGGCGATTCTCGAGTCCTGAGCCGGTAGTAGTGGCTAATACATGGGACGGTTTCAGTGGACCCGGTGAAACGGCGGCCAAGGAGCAACGAGCGGCGACTGGCGAACGAACGACGTGGCCACCACGGAGGAAACCTAACGGGAGCAACACGACGGAGTCGGCGAAATACGGCAGAGTCGGCGAAATAACAACGAAGGAGGCGGCTGCAACTGACCTACACAAGCCGGGAACAGAATAAGGCGAAGATAAGGTAGTGTGTAATTTAATTGGGCCCAACGCGTGTGAAATAACTTTCCTTTTGTGAGAACAGTAACGAACGATTATTATCCAAAAGTAATTAGTGAGATAAGCACAGAATATAATTTGCTATTCAAGAAACTCTAATGCAAAGGAACTCTAGGATTAGTTTAATTTGACAAAAGGGGGTTAGGAAGGGGAAACTCTTAGCATAACAGTGAATTGCCAATTATTATTTAATTGTTATTATCATAATGGGATTTGAAATTGATTAGGCGTTGCCTTGTGTGGGTTTGTTTTTTTTGTTGTTGTTGTTTTAGTCCAGCCTAAATACCATTGAGTTTAAATTTATGTTTTTTTTTTTATTTATATTTTCCTCAATGTATGTTTTTACAATAATTAACGAAATTCCTTTTTTTGTTTTGATTATATATCTGATTTGACCTGGTAATAAATAGCTAGTGCCTGTAAGTTACGTTTATTTTCACTCATTGTCGCCAAGCAAATTTTCAGCCTGAAAGGGAGGATATAATTGTTAAGCATTTACTATACGATCACAGGGAAGGAGACTTATAATTCTGACAATTACTGGTGTAGGTGTTGTTGGGTTAAGTAGACGGTAAGAATAGGTAATTATATATATATATATATAATAATTAATAAGCCTTTTACGTCACAAACTAAATGTGAGTCCTTTGGTTTAGACTGGTGCTAATTATTACATGATCATAAATCTGTCACTATTTTGTTATTGCTAATTGCAGTAGATTGTTATACTCTGCTTACCTACTACCTGATTATCTTGTTAGATTGTATTTATCTTGCTTATTATTGTAAATAAACTTCTTTTATGCATATCATTTTTGTCCCAACCCTTTTCTTACTTCAGTTGGCATCCTTCTTAGGAAGGACTGCTGACAAGGTGTTGTCTGGTCAATTTTGACTGTTTAGAGGCCATCTATAAATTACGTCACGAATTTCATGATTTTTGGACCCCTCCCCCATCCTTGGTGTGACGTCACATATTTTGCAATTTTAAACCTAGAAATTATTAAATTATAACAACACTTCCAAATACATACAAAATGACATACAAACACTTCCAAAATTATTTATATATTTCTATTTAAAATCTTTTTTCATAAACTCAACAATAAATCAAACATTTTAGAAAATTTACAAAAAATAACCAATCAAATGAACGATCCAAATTTAATTGTCTTGTGTCCATGGACTTTGAACCCATTCCTTTATATTATTTATGACTGGTATAGCAGTTTCCTCGTTCTCGATTTAGATAATGTTAAGAACATTCGATGTGTCAACATCTTCATCCAAACGTACAGCTTTGTCATCGTTTATCAAACAAAGAACTTCCCCGGCATGTACCAAGGCGGCCGACGTGCTGACCTAAAGGTAAAGAGCGTGAGCTCGTGCGGCTGCCACGTGCTAAAAAGTGATAGAAACAAATTTAAACCTTATAATATGAGGATTAATCAAAAAGTAAGATACACTCACCACCACCATCTATGGTCGAAGAGTGCCGACAACATTCACCTTTTTTAAGGATGTTGTCTGTATGTCTGTAATTGCAACGTGTTTATTGTCGTCATGGCTCAGCAACTGATTGTACACTGATTGAATAATCCGCTTTTTGTGGGCGAAAGGCTTAAATTGCACTGAAATCCATAAGGAAATTTACAGTGTCTACAGGGATAATGTGATTTCTCGTCCTGCAATTGTGAAGTGGTGCCAGCAGTTCGAAAATGGGCACTAAGATTTGATGGATGAATACCACGCAGGAGGACCAACCACGTCCAACACTCCAGAGCACATTGCCTGCATTAATGAGATGATTCTGGACAATCGACGAATCAGAATTAAGGAAATCGCCAGAACGCTTAGCATTTCTTATGGAGTGTAGAGTTCTCTCACTGTAAGATGAAATGGAAGAATTCACTTGATCGCACTCAGTAGGTAGGGACATCATAGAGATAGCATACTTTATACCCTCATGCGCGATCTGTGAGCGGCTTTTTTTTCCACTCAAGCCTGCTTGCAACCATTCGTTGCAGCCTATTGTTGAAGGGACCCATGTTGACTTAAGAAAACTAAAGCATTTTAAAAAATTTTTCCTTATCTATCTCTACCTATTGAGGGCTATAAAGTGGACTTTTCCATTTCACCTTACAGTGTGAGAACTCTACTGACATGGTTGAGAAACGCTGGAGCGGATTTTTACCGCAGCGATATGGAAAAGTTCAGAGAAGTGTTTACAATTATTGGATGATTATACAGAGTGATTCAAATCGTGTGTAAAACAATTTAAGGGGGTATTATAGAGGTCAAGGTAAACACAAAAAGTCCTATGAACATGGATCCGAATTTGAACGATAACTGAGATATGAACAGAAATAAAAATGCCGCCACCAAGATCAACAAGTTAATAACTCAGGTTCTGTAAAGACTAGATTAATGAAATTTGGAGAAATAACAGCGTACATAAGATTGTGTATGCCTTTAAAATTTCATCGAATTCCAACAAGATATTTCAGAGTTACGCAGTCAAAATTGTAACAAGTGCTGGTTAGTACTCACAAGTGAATACGTGTTATAATGTTGAATGAGTAACTCGGGAACTTCTTGTTGGAATTCGATCAAATTTTAACGGTATATACAGTTATTCCTCCAAATTTCATTAATTTTACAGAACCTGAGTAACTTGTTGATCTTGGTGGAGGCATTTTTATCTCTGTTCATATCTCAGTTATCGTTCAAATTCGGACCCATGTTCATAGGACTTTTTGTGTTTACCTTGACCTCTATAACATCATCTTAAATTGTTTTACACATGATTTGAATCACCCTATATAGAAAGTGAAATAAATGATGCAAGTTTCCTCAGAATGTGCGTATGAGATATTAACTTACATCTGTTTTTACTGTTTCAGAGTGTAACTTACTTTCTGATTCACCATCGTATTATTATATTGATAGAGTTGGTAATATTTTAAAGTTTTTCGTTTGAGCTTTATACGTGAGATATACAAGGTGTTTTTGAATTGAGTACAGATTTTTTGGGAGATGATAGAAGAGGTCCTTAGAAGTATTTTTTGTCATATGAACATGGGATCCCCACAGCTCCGTTTACTTACAATACTGCATTGAACAATCAAATGACACCGGGACGCAGTGTGCATTGGTAGGCCTAGATTATTTTATTTTTAACAATTAACACAAGCAATCTACTGTAATAACTTTTAAAGTAATTGTTTGCAAAGAAATTTCAAGGTGCACATGCTTGTTTGTTGAAAAGTCTTAGGACAAACTTCTTCAAGGAGATTTCATGGTATCCAACCCCTTTGTAAAATACGATTAGTCCATATGTAAATGAACTAATCGCATTCTGGGAAAGCAGTAGGTAAAGATTTGTTTTAAAAAGTTCACTTGCTGTACTTTTTACATGTGTAAAGTTAAACAAACAGTATGAATCGTTTTACATGGAATGATTATGCAGACATGCATCTGTGTCTAGGTGCTGCTGGTACCATGGATGGTGCAAGGCGTTTGTATGCTGAACGTTATCCCAACAGAATTCTTCCCAATTCACGAACATTTGGTGCAGTAGATCGTCGTCTAAGAGAAACAGGCGCATTCGCTCATAATAATCATCAGCGTGGACGTCGTCGGTGGTTACGCTCCCCTGAATTAGAGTGTGATATATGGGTTGTGATAGGATCGAAGAAATGATTAAACACTTA
>JAHWFO010015103.1:0-21824 GCA_023313115.1 Rhysida immarginata
AAACACAAATTCAATCTGAATACGAAAAGTTTATTTGAACAAATGAATATACAGAAATTGAATAAAACAGATAATAATAATAGTAATTAGAATAATTAAACAGAGTAATTTAAAGGTTTGCAACATTGGTTCCATTTGGTCTTTTGACAGGTATTAAATTCAGAGCCACTAGTATATTCGTCTTGGATGATTTCACATTTCACGAGTAAGTCTTTCAAAAGCAGTTCATTTGTATAAGTTGTTCAAGATGCCTGCCGTAGAATAACCCCTGGCTGCTAATTTCAGGTAATGTAGACAGTGATGATCGCATGTCACGTGGATTTTTGCAGAGTGATCGTGACAAAGAGAAAGAACGACAAAGTTTTTGATAAAGAAAATAAATCTTTATTCGGCATAAAATAAAGCTTAAAGTTAGTAAGAAAATTAAAGATTGCACAGTGGAAAGACTTCTCCGCACTGGAGCTTGAAGCAGGATAGTTCGTCTATATGGTCGTTGCCCGTCTTGGATGCAACACCTGATGCTATACGATGAAGTTCGCCGCTGGCGAAGATCTGAAGATGAGACTGGATGCTGGACACACTTGAAGAGTTGATTTCCGCAATTCCCGTCGAATTGTGGACGCACAGGAATAAGAAGACGTAGGTATTGTAGACTCGCTACGCCGAAGCACACTGCTACTCCAGTAATAATGAAATGGCATAAACTAGAGACGTCTAAGGCTCCTTTTGCCTTCACGTCGTTTAAATCAAACGCATTAGAGGTTGACGCCCCTTTTTCTTTTCGTCGCACTCACCAAAAAATAAGCACACTACACTGCGCGTATCAATAGCGATGGATAGGATGCACTTTTACTTTGCGACCAAAAATCACTTTGGCAACTAAATCATTTTCACATGTTAAGGGTAGGTAAGCCCTTACGAGGTACACTTTCACGCATACAAAAAAAAAACTGCTACACTTTGTAACCCCAATTTCTTTGACTTAATTATGAGCCCATTAACACACGCTGGAGTTTTACTGTCGCAATTATATCAATGCTTACAATTGAACTGTACCCTGAGCAACACCACAAAAGACGCACTTTATCACTTGTCGGTAGTTACTAACGTTGACTATTGAAGCTGTCGGAATCCTGCAGTTTTGAACCTGGCAACTTATGTCGAACGTTTACGGCACACACCTTAGAACGAATACAAATGATAGAGTTAATACGAGGTTATACCGACGGTAGCAAAATTGCACATGCCGCATAAAGAGCTATCACAAGTCGAAGTACGCCTCGTCTCTGTTCAGTGATTTCAGGAAAAAAAAAATCACCGCAAAATAAAGATCGTTGCGTCACGTGATTGAATGATTTGTTATACTGAAAATAGTGTCCAAGTCGATAAATTAGGATTCATAAGATAAGTCCGGTGAGTAATGTCCAAGTAGTTTAAAGGGAATGATTAAGGAAAAGAGGACGAGGGTCGTGGCATGATTCCCCCTGTACCGCTTATGACATAGGCACCAACTGAAAAAGGAAAAATGCACACGTCACGAGTTCATTTGCGTCGGGGTGAAATACTGTTCGAAATTCACTCAGCACCGTGGCAGGAATTAAGGAGTAAATTAATGAGAGATTACTTACTCCGACAACATGTAGACTGCAACAACTGCCTATGTAGATTAACCGCCTCCCGTCTCGTGTAGTAGCTTGACGACGACACGTTTCAGCGCTTCGCCGCTCTTGGTTTCGTCCGTCGTCTCTCGCTTGCTCGTTCACGGGCGGGGAAGGTCTGTCGGAACTCACGACGTTCTCTACGGCGTGGGAAGGCGTGCTTATGAGTTCAATAAACCGCTCAATGGCTTTTTCCAGTCTTTTGTGCCATTCGTCAGCCTCTCGGTAGCGCTCGTCGGCTGCTGCCCGCTGTCGTTTCTCGTCCGCGTGTTGCTCGCCGACCGCCTTCAATGCTGTCGCCTCGTCCTTCCCGCTGTCGTCTAACGTTCCCCTGGATTCCACTTGTAGCATGACATTGTCGGAGACGTCTCTCATATATCGTGCTATCTGCCGACGATGTCGTCCTTCGTGTCTGCCACTCGCTCCAACTCCGCCTTCGTTCTTTTTCCTCCGCTCGCTCTCGCTCCGTCTCGTCCTCTCTCGCTCCTCACGCTCCCTCTTACGTGTAGCCTTCGGGATGACGAGTTCGGCGTCAGCTCGCCTGCTGACGTCACCTCTCTTCTCTCTCTCTGCCGATCCCTTTTCTTGGCGAAAACCACGTGACACCGAATGTGACAGACATCTGATGTTGCACTATTCTCGTGTTGTAGATCCATTTTTCCGCGTGCATAAGCATTAACGGTTGGAATTGTGGTTGAGGAAACATTCTGAAAGAATCAAAGATATATGCTTGTTTGCTGGACAGTATAAAAAAAGCCACCCAATGCGAGCCTGGCTTATTGGAATCATCCGTATTAGCAATGAGTAAAGATGGATGAAGAGGTTTGAGTTGAAGCACCAAATCCGCCGGGAAAACACCTCTTGCCATAGTACATGTGAATGGATCTCTCTCGAGAGCCCTCCAAAGCTCTTGCGTATCCATCGACCTTAATTCGTGAAATCGAAGCTCACGGTTCTGTCTTTATTGATTTCCAGGAGATTCTGATATTGACAATAAGCAATCAGATTCATCGAATTAGCTAAAGGCTCGGAAAACTGAACTTCAACGCTTAACGTACCGTTACGTATAAGGTTATATCTATCTGTATAATAATTCCTGTCCCCCGAAAGATCAAAGGCCAGAAATGTGTAACCAGAACCGTAATCGAACTGACTGATGTCAACATCTCTGTCTTCTTTCCAAATCCCAAGTGCCTTCATGGAATGAGCAAGTTCTCTCAAGTATGACCCAGAGGAAAAATTCGGCATCAGAGGGTTTAGAGGAATTGCATGAGTATCCAATGAGAGGGAGAAGAAAGATAGATTGAAATGTTGAAAGTTGAATGGATTTGAAGTAAAAGAAACATTCTGGGCTTCACTCGATGTAAATGCAAAAATCAACCGGGAGGGAATCTGACCAGTAATTAAGTTCTGTATGACGTGGTTTCTAGTTCCAGTAGCAATACTCACTGACCTCATTTCAACCCGTCCGATAGGGTAAAACGCGTTAGTTGTTTGCAGAGTCTTCGCATGTGCTAATAGCGTGGCTGTGTTAACTTTAACTCTCTCAACATTCAGCGTTGCTTTTCGGATTGTAATCTGATAATTTGGATTAGCTACATCAGACATCAGAGCAAAAGAGGGTTTACTTCTGTAAAGCCTCAGACGAAAATCCGTAGAGTTTAGTAGCAATCGACACTGCCGAAAGATGTCTAAATGGAGCGGTCCTTCCATGTAGTAAACGCCGTTTCGTGCGAGTTTTTTACGTTACTTAAACCCATTGTTTGTATCATCAGCACTGTCCATTTTACCACCCGTGTCTTTACTATACCCAGCTGTTGTGAGTTGACTTTGTTTAGAAGTCTGACCATAGTTCAAAAGAGTTTCAAAATTAGCTCTGTATGGATATAAGTTATTACTATGACTAACTAACGTATCACCTAGATAGCAATCGACTTGTGAGAATAGCGAATGTAAGAAAAGGTTCACAGGTCCTGTTTTATCACCAGCTGGTAACTGTCCATCCCCTTTGTTGATAACGACTTCTAAGCTTAATGTAGTTTGATCGAGATCCGTGTAAAAATCTGCCAAACCAGGTATGTAGAATTCAATAGGCCCGTCTTGGCTGATGATGGCTGTTGGTTGGTACCCCGTGACGTGTCGTTTTTCCTGTTGGCCGCTCGTGTGAGGTATAGAAAAAATGTCGAGATCGCTGTTGAGACATTCAGTGCTCAGCTGGTGTATCATTGATGCCATGATTACGTATGTATTACGCAAAAACTGATGATAAAGGACGTATGTTTAAAATTGGCTTAGAACGTAATTTTGCCGGTCTTTTTGTTGACTTCTTCTGTTTCTCCCTCTTCTTCTTCCGTTTCTTCTGCTTGTTTTTCAGCTTTTTTGAACGCTGCACTCGACATCTTTATCTGTATTCACTCTTTAGAAAGGTCTCCACGCTGTTGCCTCTGGGCCTTTTTACATGTGAATGAGTAGGAAATGCTGAATTTCGTCTTTTAACACGGCCGCTACCTCTCTGAACTCTAGCACCCATTTCCTGCATGGCATTACCTCCAGCCTCTTTCATTCGTGATGACAGCGACTGTTTGAGATTTTGACCATGTATCACATCATTAAAAACGGAAACACCACCCTTTAGGGCATGTCGACCGAGAATCTTACCCATGGATTTGAGTAAAGGTGTTGCAAAGCGAAACAGATTTGAAAATACTGAACCAATCCCATTACCTCTCTGGAAAAACGACCCTCTAAACACAGGTAAGCCATTGGTTTAAATAGTAACTCAAAATTACTTCTTGGCTCGGATGATAGGGGATATGCATCTTGAAGTAATTGAGGAGGAGAGAAAAAAGAAATCAACCTCGCACTACAGTTGTTTCTTACGAAAATGTAATTTCACTACGGTTTTGCCCGTTAAAAACGAGAGCAAATCCGCATGGTCTGAATTAACGGCGATTTCAATCGTGTCTATGACATTTTTACTTAAGGGAAAGTAGTCGGGTGAATGAAAAGCCTGATAAATCACTTCTCGTCTGGCATGTGAAACGGGGATGATTCGTAGGAGCGGAGCGAATGTGTTACCCACAACCTGCGGCTGTATGATGTCTGTATACAGATAATAACCATGTATGCCACGTGTAAGATCTATTGGGGTTGAACTCTTACCAATAACGAGTTCCAAGTCGGAAAGTTCAGCTTGTAAACCCAATGAGTAACATAAACCCTCGCTAAAACTAATATAGCGGCCTTCTGTGCATTTGAAATGAAAACATTTGTTAGGTGTGAGATTGATTTTGTAAAAAGCCTGTTCTTTCAATGGAATCAACTTAACGAGCGCCTCAACAACGTCCCTACGACTATCATAATACCCTTCGGGAATTTTTAAGATGCACTGTTCTGGAGTGTCAGGTGGATCAAAAATAACACAACCGATAAATCCGTCATCTGTGTCGTTTAAGGGCATAGTAATAGGCGTTTTCAATTTCTTGTTCAGAAACCTATCAGGTATAAATCCAATGTTGACAGCTGCTGGGAATTCAATGAACCGTGTTGAGGACCCCGTAAACAATACAAGATCATTAACCATCTTTGCCTCGATACCCGCCGTTCTAAAACTATCTTTTAGAAAATCAATAGCGGCTACCCTACTTTGCAATTTGGTACTCTTAAATTCAACAATTTTTTGGTACAGAGGTGCCGACTTGGGATATCTTAACGTAACAGAAAAATCGGACACCTTGCCATTTCACAAAAGCTTCGCGAACACCGCGCCTCGTGCGCCAGTGATTAATCGGTTCAATGTTAAAAACTTCAGGCTTTTTCACCTTTTGTAACTCCTGATCGTAGAATACACCTGAGATCTCGCTGCCATCGTAATCTTTAATTTTATACACAACAGGTTTTCTATAAATGATTTTTGAAACCTCAAACACCTACTCAGTCCAGTTTGGAAGATAGCCTTTATCAAATATGTTTTTCACTTTCGAAATACGTACGTAATCTCCAATTTGCAACCTTGGATTTGTTTGTGGTGCTGCTGTATAATAACTGTTGTTTCAACCACAGAGCTGGGGCATTTCGTTCATTGACATCAGCTGGCGCCATACCCAGGGCTCTGTGATTGCAGTGGTTGTAGCTTAACACGAGATCAGGTAAGACATCGATGTACCTGTGTTTGTTGGTAAATGTAAAAAACTTAAACATCCTCGTTTTTAACGTACGGTTGAATCGTTCGATCGTAACAGCTTTCAAATCTGATTCTGTGGTGAAGAAATCGATGTCGAGTTCTTTAAAATAATCTTGAACATGCTTGTTTAAAAACTCCTTCCCTTTATCGCTGTTCATTTTTACAGGAACGCTGCTGAGTGTGAAAATTTTTTGTGTGTTGTTTTGACAGACTGGTTAGATCAACCAAGTCCACTTGAAATTGCTCAAATGGCGCATATACACGCATGCGATTACGTGGGTAATAATAACGCCACCGGTTTATGCAGTGTATAAGCTCTCACACCCCTTAACCATTCACGTGTCTCTTTTTCAGAATGACTTGTTTGTTTAGCTAAACCTTTCACACCACCAAAACCGGCAGCATTAGCCTAAACTTGTGAGACAGAATCACCTAAGTGGATTTTGCTGAGAGCATCAGGACCCCTCTTATCTGCCACACTGGTGCTGTTGCACTGGACCCCTCTTATCTACCAGCACCAGCACCAGGGGTACATAAGAGGATTATGAAATTAATTTTATTTCAGCCTTAGGCCACCTGAACATGGCTGCCATCACGTGATTAATCAAGAAAAGATCATCAGCCAGCTGTGTGACCACACCCACAATTGGAAACCTGATCAAAAAGTAATCAAAATCAAAGGTAAATAAAACCACACCCAAAAGACCATAAATGACCACACCCAAAACATGACTACGCCCAAAACAAGAACTAACGCCCAAAAAAGGACCAACGCCCCAAAAAGACCACACCCGAAACAGAGAACCAGCGCCCAAAATAGGTGGGCCAACACCCAAACAGAGTGACAACACCCAAAACAAGAACCACACCCAAAAGGACAAACCCTCAAATCCACACCAGAGGGACAGAGTATGACCAAAAAAGGTAATGCCTTAGAAAAGCAGAGACACACCCTGTCGACTAGCCCGGGGCAGGAAGCAAGGGACAGGGTCCCTGGGGACCCTAGCGCATTCCAGAGCAGACTGAGAACAAAAGAAAAAGTGTCGGCATCCTTTGATCTTTGGAGAAATTACCCCCTCCACATTCCATTCGAACCTGACCAAGTCCTTATCTACTGTTGAAAATATGAGGAACAACAAATAAATTTATTATGTGTATTGAGTTGTAACGTATTCCCACTGTTTGATCCCATTGTTTGATTTTTATTTGTTATTCCTCATATTTTCAACTAAACACATATTTGACTGGTTGTTTTGCATCAAATCACAGTCGAAATGGATATAAATTGTGCGCTTTTACTGATTCACAGTGGGATCAAAAATGGAGGATTTCCGGTGGATGTCACTGCCCATCCTTTTATCTACTTTGCCCTAGAGCAGACGAACGCCATAGAAAACTATTGAGAATAGCGGGGAGACCGTTATTTTCCAGCCTATTTCTGCTATTTAATACCAATATAAATGAAGAAAAACATCCCACGGTTTTATATAAATAATTTACTGGAATAATATGTGTTTAAGATTTAGAGATTGCAAATAAAAGATCTATTTATATACATTTGGCACTGAAATACAAAAGCAAATACGGCGACAGCGAGGCCACCTCGTCAAAGCAATTATTCGATGATTAACTTGTACAGTATTCAATCATTTAGCAGTAAGTGCTAGTACACCATTAAAACATCTGCCGATACTTATATGGTTGTAAAAATATGATAGGGAAAAAAAGTAATGCCTACATACCCGATTACTTTCTATTTGAGCCTGAACACTTTCGCTTTGCTCAACCTACAATGGACCAAGTGCACGGTCCGAGGGTGCCACGATCGAATCAGTTCAAAAACGAGGCTTCCTGAGCACACAGCTTGCTGGATGTTGTTAGAGCGTAAACAAATGAGCACTTTTTCTGTGAAACAATCGAATAAAAGTATATTGATCGAGTTCAACAAACAATGTCACACTCCAGTGTACCTAATCAACCAAACGATCGGCGTTGCAATACGGATAAGTCGTTTCATAATTTCCCAAAAATGAAGAGCGCAGGAAACTTTGAATCATAAAAATCAAGAGACACTGGACCTTTATTTCAGGTTGGTTCTTTTTATAATATTTTTACTGTTGTAATCACAATACATATTCCAAATGTACATCTTGTTTAGAGAGAACATTTATGGGAATGGGAATTTTTAATATGTATATTTACAAAAAAAAAGATGACTTACTTTCGAATCTGCAACCCGAAACATTGAATCATGATAATGTTTTTAGATGCAGCAAATAAATAAATATTTTATATAGTACATAAACCTTTTATTTATTTATCAATGGACGAGTCTACACAATCATGTACATCGGTAATACTGAATAAGGGCTTAGAATAACTGAAGTATGAAATATAAGTACGAGTATCGAGTCTCTCGAAATGTCGAATAAACATAGTGTCTATACTGAAGGTTCCTCTCCTTACTCGCGTCTGTCGTCACAATCGAATGCGGGACAACAAACACGGCAGTAAGCTTTTTGCAGTATCTAAAATCTTAAAAAGAGTGTATTTTGTATGACGAAAAATTAAAATTATTCTCTCGTAAGGCTTTTTTTAGCCGGAAAGTTATTCTTAACTATAGAGAGGAAGGAATTTTATTTATTTTATTTATTTATTTATTTAAAGAATTACAATTAGAATTGGAATTAGAATTAGAGCTCAGAAGGGCCCGGTATGGTTAAAGATCGACAAATAGGGCCTCCTGAGCCCCTAACACAATCAATATTACATGTAAACGATTAAGAAATAAGAAATAAAATTAACAAGTAAGAGGAATTAAACTGAATACTAAATTAACACGGATTAGTATATGTGAATTAGTTATAATTATAACTTACTATTATAATCATTCCAATCAGGCACCAGTTCCAAAAAAATAAGATATGAAGCGACGCGAGAGATTCCGAAATAAGTCCAGATATTTTCAAGAGGTTATCCGAGAATATAGTTTTTCAGTTCACGGCGAAAAGTCTTATAATCAGACAGAGTGCGAATTTCGTTAGGGATCATAGCCCATTCTGTAATCCCTGCGTGAGTAACACAGTTACTTCCATACTTGTTTTTAGCCTTTGGTAGGTAAAGTTTACCAGCTTGTCTAGTAGGATAATTGTGCTTATCCATAACAAGTATGGGCGATATGGGGGTTGCTGTTAGGAGGATCGAATGCAATACTTTATAAATAAAAATACCCAACTGAAATTTATATATTTGCTGTATAGTAAGTATTTTTAAAGTAGAAAAATAACCAGAAACCGACGTACCTCTAGGGACCTTCATAAGGGTTCGGAGGAACCATTTTTGTAACTTTAGGATTCTAGTCATGTTGTAAAGCGTGGTAGCTCCCCAGAAAATGACACCGTAACATAAACTAGAGTGTATCAAAGCGTAATATACTGAAATTAACACATAAGGTGGTAAATAATTCAGTCTGGAGAGCTTACCCATGTTTCTATTTAATTTTAACAGGAGGGCATTCACATGAAGATCCCAAGATAAGTCGTGGGAGAGTTCAATCCCCAGATATCTGAAAGATTCTGTAAGTCAATCAAATGTTTATCATAGTAAGTGGTGGATTCGGTTGGAACATTCAGTTTGTTGCGTTGTAAAAGTACATCACCTGAGTTTTATTTATGTTAACTGACAATTTATTCTGCTCACTCCATTGGAACAACAATTTAGCAGCATTATTTAAAGAAGACGCGAGGTCACTGGGTTCCTTATGGGCAGTTAGCAAGGCCACATCATCAGCGTACATTATAACTTTACAGCTGTTAAACCGTAAGGGGAGGTCATTAATAAATAATACAAATAACATCGGAGATAAGATGGAACCCTGCGGGACCCCTTGATTTCTGGTTATTATAAATGAAGAAGTGCCTTCGAGACTTAAAAAGTACTTTCTGTCTTGTAAAAATCCAGCTATCCAAGCCAAAGGGGGCCCGTATATATGGTAATATCTACCTAACTTTGACAGTAATAGAGGGGACCGAAACGGTGTCAAAAGCTTTAATAAAGTCGACAAAAAGCGACGCCACCAATTTATTGTTAGTCATTCCAGATGTTATGAATTCTATGAGCTCGAAACATGCCGTTTCGGTACCTCTATTCTGCGTAAACCCGTGCTGGCTATCGCAAATAAACCTCTTTGAAGAGACATAGTGCTCAAGTCGCCTAAAAAATAATTTCTCCCAAATTTTAGAGAAGACCGATAGTGATGTTATGGGCCTGTAGTTACTGAAATGGGCTGAGTCACCCTTCTTAAAGATAGGGGTGACACGGGCAAGTTTCAAAGAAGAAGGAAAAATGCCAGAAGTCAGCGAAGCGTTAAAAAGGGTTACTAAAGGGGCAGTAATCTCATGCTTGACATTTCTTATAATATCAGCCCTGAATCCTAACGGGTCAGGGGTAAAACTGGGTTTTAAACCCGTAATAATTTCGGCAACCTCGTCTTGAGAAGAAGGAATAGCAAAGAAACATAAGGGAGAATTAGGGCAACTACCGTTAACTTCATGTTCGCTTGGTAAAGTTGCCGTCGCATCTGGAGGGAGCAATGCGTGTAAAAAGTCCGTAAGATCAGAAGAGTTAGCGTTACTAGTATGTTCGAAAGGTGATTTAAGCACTCGTAGACTCTGTATTAATTTATCTATTTCTTTCCATCTGTCTTTAGATGAGGACAGACGCTGAAAAAGTTCGGCAAAATATTTAGTTTTTGCCTGGTTGATGCGTTTTTTTAGCATATTAGAAAAATCTTTAAATTTACGCATGCCTAGGGGAGTGGGGTTCTCCTAGCTTTTAAGTAAAAGGCATTCTTCCGTTTAATTAGACTCAAAATGTCCAGGGTAACCCATGGACGTCGGGGGACAGATCTCTCAGTATGAGTGGGCTTACGCCTAACAGTAGGGAAATAACGTTCCCAACCTAATCGAAAATGTACTATGAACCTGTCAAAAGCAATATCTATGTTATTGATATGAGTTAAAATGTAGTCCCAATCGGATAAGGCCAAATAGGATCTAAAAACAGAGATACGGTTCTCAGAAAACAATCTAGATTGAAAACAATAACTGGGAATACCCAAATTGGTTTTATGTTGAAAAATCAATAAAAAAGGGAAATGATCACTAACACTGACACTTAATGAGGTACTGAGCAGTGGTTCCATTGCCGAAAAACAACAGTCTATAGTTGTATATAAATTGTGCTGAGGGGAATAATGGGTATAGGAATGCAATACTTTGCGCAAACCTGAACGAGTGACGGGATCAAAAAAGATTTAGAGCAACAGACGGCTTTCCCATATCAATGTTAAAATCACCCAACAAAAAAATTTCTTTGCCTAACAGTTGTAGCTCTAAAAGTAACGAAGAAAGGTAAGAGCAAAAAGTTGAAAAATCCCCGGATGGAGGTCGGTAAACCGTAATTAAGCTCTTCCTTTGATTTATCTGCAGGGTCAGAATTTCATAGTCCCGGGTGATAGACGTCCAAGAAGACATAATTGAGCAATTATATTTAGCTGAGACATACACGCAGACACCCCCTCCTCGCTTACTAAGTCTATTAATCGAAAAAACTTTGTAATTAGGCATAACGGGGATATATGCGTGATTACTGCTCCAAGTCTCCACCAGTGCAATTATTGATGGCGTAACATCAAGTAAACTGAGGTTACATAAAAATGTGTCATAATTGGCAAAAATACTCCGAATATTACAGTAGAGTACTGATAAGTGTCGATTGACATCAGGAATTTTTAATATAGCTTCGTTAGCCGTTTCCAGGGAAATTGGCAAGGAACTACAAGTATTAATACCTGAAGACATGTGGGATCGTACCAGAAAAAAAAGAAAATTATGGTTAGTAATAATTCGATGAACTAAAACTTAATAATTATAGTTACACCAAAATTAACTAATAAGTAACAAATAAGTAACAAAGCAGTACGGAGCCTAGATAACTATTATGTACATAAAAAACAGAATAATATTGTATATGTAAAAAACGGGTTAGCATCACTCATTTCAAAGACCGTATTAATATAATATTAGCAAGTATAAATGACATTGTCATTAGACTAGTGCAGGGAATTTTTATATTACTACAACATAAATAATACCAGTTTTATATAATTAGTTAAAATGCGGAATTTAACAGCCGTCAAAAAAAATAGATCAGCGACAATCGGTTCTACTTTGGTACAAATCAGTGAGGAGCACTAGCTGTCTATTATAAGGAGAACTTAATCAATTATGGGTCGTGGCATCGACGCAGATCATCTTCAGAAGATAATTGTACAAGCTTACCATTGCTATTCCGGGTAAAAATCCTTCCTCCGGAACACCAAACTTGCTTCGGTCCCAACATAGATTTTGCATCTCTTAACAACTTGTAGCGTGCCGTGGTTAGGTCATCTAATATAACGATGGGTGAATGACGCAGTTTGCGACGATTCTTTACAATACGATCTCTCAGTGCTGTTGAGGACAATTGCACGAACATTGGTCTAATATTATTTGCATTTCGAGGGCCGAGACGATGGATAGCCGTAATATCGACGGGCGTGAAGTTGACATCCAGCTTATCGGCACAAATCTCGATGAACGTGGAGAATAAATCTTCCGACGGTGTCTCCGGAACGCCCATTATGCGGAGGTTGTTTCTCCGGGAATATTGCTCTAAAACATCAATTCAGAAAATCACTTGCTTAATTAACGACTTCTCGTTAACAAATATAGCACTCTCTACTTTTTCCAAACGAGTACTTATCGATGAGACTTGCTTTTCAAGCTCAGCAATACGTGAAACCGAAGTTTCCACAGAAGCTATGAGGGGAGTTGAGATTCCAAACGGTTACCTAATTTGGCCAACAGCACTGTTACTAATTTCTCGACTGATTTGTCATCATTAAAATAAATATCCAAAGCTTTATCGATGGAAGACATTAAAGTATCGTCAGACAATTTACTCGGAGAGTCCATCACAAGCTGACGGGGGATTCCTCCTCTGGTAGGATTTGATTTTTTATCGTTATCTTTAGGCATAATGAATTATTAGTTGTAAATGTATTGATTCTAGACGTAAAACAAGTACTCACAGGAAATCAGAGTTCAAGCAGTATAGACAGCAATACTCATAATATAATTACATGCTCTGCGATGCAACATTCCAGACGTAAGAAAATATAATAGTCTGATAGAATTCACATTACACACTGTACTATCGGTCGACTACTTATCCAAAAAGTTCGATAGGATAAATAAATAATTAGAACTTTACATTTGTAACGACTCCAGTCTACTCCTTAACGGAGCTCACTCACACAGCTCTACACTCGGCGCCATCTTGGCATTAAATCCTGTAGAAATAAATTAAGCACTTCAAAGCACATAGAAATCATGTAACCAGAGCGTAAATTATAGATAAGTTGAAGACTTCAAAAACCATCAAAAGATAAATTATGTTTCAAAATAATAAATTATGTTTCAGAATAATAAATTATGGATTAAATTTTCAAATAAAAAATATATTTCTTGTAATGGAAATGAGTTTATTCCAATACACTAGGATTCATTAGTCTTCAATCAAAACGATGAAAACAAAACAGTAGGCCATTACATGGCTAGGTAAGAGAGCGAAGTATAGTTGCGCTATCTGTTGCCACACATTAATTTATTTCATAATATCTCTGTAGTAAAGATTTAAACAAGAATGATTTCACCGCCAAAGCGGATAAAGAGAGCACATTTTCGTGTTATAGCATCATACATGGTTATATAGAATTAACCAACATTTTAAAAACTTTAGAAAAAATATATAAATATGAAAAATATAGTAAATTACTATTTATGTAAACAAATGTATAGAGAAAATTTAAACAAATAAACTTGAAGAACTGAAAGGTTAAATGGAATATAAAGTTATTCTTTATATATTTGAACAAATAACATTTTTTTAATTTGTAGGCATTCCCACATAATGTTAAACGAAGTGAGCCTCAATTGGTGAAGCATTATGTGTAAGCATATATTATTTTTTCATATTCAATTGCTAAAGTGTTTCTATGTAACCATCTACTATTGAAGCAAGCGATTAACTACTACTAATTAGCAATATGTCTCACAGCATTTAGTTTTAGATACTATTAAGCCTAACAGCAATATGATCTTGATACAAATAAGCTATGGATAACAATAGGTCTAACAACTCGTAAGGAGTTGGTTGATATACGTATTACATGCCGTATCTTAGCACTGACAGTTTCCAAAGGAAACATATAGCACGATTAAAACATTATTTACGCGTTATATTCACTCATAACATGTTGTTACGAGTTGTTTGATATACGATTTGCCATATCTTAGCATTATAAGTTCAGACAGTAACTAATGGTATCAAATGGTAACATTAGAACACGTGCTACTAAACGAACTGTCAGTATCATTATTTACTCGTTATAACTCGTTATATTCACTCATGACACATTGTTACGAGTTGTTTGATATATTACATGACATATTTTAGCATTGAAAGTTCCAACAGTACATATGGTACAGTATGGTACCATTAGGGCACGTGCTACTAAATCAATTCCCACCATGTTATTTACTCGTTATATTCATATATGAGAGGTTGTTACGAGTTGTTTTATTTATTATCTGCCATATCTTAGCACTGAAAGTTCCAATAGTACATATTGTACCATATGGTAACGTTAGGGCACCTACTACTAAACCAAGTCCCACTATCATTATTTACTGGTTATATTCACTCATGACACGTCGTTACGGGTTGTTTGATATATTACATGCCATATTTTAGCATTAAATGTTCAAGCAGTACCATATGGTACCGTTAGGGCACGTGCTACTAAACCAATTCCCACTATCATTTTTTACTCGTTATATTCCCTGGTGATACGTTGATACGAATTGTTTGATATATTATATGCCATATCTTAGCATTGAAAGTTTCAACAGTACCATTTGGTACCATTAAAACACGTACTACTAAACAATTCACACTATCGTTATTTATGCGTTATATTCATTCATGAGAAGTGCACGTGCCACTAGACTGATATCTGCTATCACTATTTTTTTTTATATATTCGTTCATGAGACGTCGTGACGATTTGTATGATATATTACATGCCATATCTGGGTATAGGAAATTATTAAGGGGGTATCATAATGGTACCATTAGAGCACGTATCTATTCCGGCTATCTCACGTTCGTACTTGTTCGTGCTCTGTCCCATAGTAAAGATTGGTGAAAACAGAGTGTAAAAGAGTTAATTCGTTTTCAAGTTATCGTAATAAATAATAAGCTCCGTACGAATAATAAAATTCTTTTGATTTAGAGACCGTTCTGCCCTTTCAAAAATCGTCTTTCACGTGCATCCTCCACGCGCACCATCTCATTAACGTTTAGAGCACGCGCAGACCCGAACCGATGTGCTCATTACGCCGGGTACCTCTGCTAGTGTGCTAATAAAAACTATGGCTCAGACAACAATGGTTACGTGTCTTTTCAGTTCCGGCGTGTGCTTCCAAGCCAGCGCCAACAATGGTTAAACGTGCATCAACAATGGAAAACTGATTCCGTAATAGTTTTTGGTGGCGGTTTTTGCATCACGTTTTTTGTAGATAGATGTCCAGCCTTAAAACATTATCATGTTAAAAAAAACAAACTGTAGAAAATCTGACATTTTCTGGGTTGGCATTTAACATTTCTAAAGTAAACACTTTCTCCTTTAAATGATAAATACTCACTATCAGTTCTTTTATTTGTTTGCTAGGGAGCATATAAATTTTTTTCAGAACTCTTCCCATTATTAGGAGCTTTAGCATAAAAGCTACTTATAAGAATGCGCCCTTGGTCTGTACGTATATCCGGCGTCCGTCCGGCCGTCCGGCCGCCGTTTGCACGATAATTTGAAAGCTGATTAACTTTTTCAAATTCTGTTTTTAGAAATATGACCATCAAAGTCTTAGCTCGGCTGTATCAATTTTTCAGAATTTTTCGTGGACCCCTTCAAGTCGAATTCACGTGCTAAAACAGTGAGTGTAAAGAATTCAAAGATACTGGCATGTCATATAACAATCGATTTGTCAAGAAGGAAAACATTGTTATTTTCTGTTCATCTTTTAAGCATTATTGACATCGGCGCGCGCACGTGAAATCGCTTTGTCGACGCACGATTGCTCAAGTGCTCATAATCTATAAGCTTATTATTAAGTAGCGGAAAAATGGAGCTACTTGTTGGTTTTATTTTACACACGATTTGAATCACCCTTCATCATATCTACTTTTTTTGAGGTAGAAGGTTGAATTCGGAATGTAGCTTACTATGGGCATGTGCACCTTCACTATTTAGTTTGGTTTTGATTAGCCCACTAAGATCGGAGTTTTGGGGGTGAAAATTAGAGGGACCAAAAGGTCTAGGTGTATGTATGCATATAAAAAAGTGAAATTCGGTATGCAAAATCCTATAAGCAAGATCTCCATTATATGAAGGTTTTTTTCCCCGAGGTATCCATGCCTTCCCGCGTCGGTGATGGAAATGCATCAAAAAGATGGGGACTACATTGAAAAATAGTGTACCAACTCTGTCTGTAATAAAGGAGCTATAAAAAAATATTTTCGGTTTTCATTTGACTGACCCTCGTAAGTAGAATAAGAATGAAGCTACTTATTGGTTTTATAATGTCAGTACGTCCCCTTCATAATTTCTACATTTTTTGAGGTAGATGGTTGAAATTCGGAATGTAGCTTACTATAGGCATGTCCATCTGCACTATTTGGTTATGATTGGTATATGGGGGTGGGATTCAGAGAGGACAACATATCTATGTGCTATTTAGGTACGTAAAGGCGTAAAATCCAGTATCCAGATTCCTCTAGGCAAGATCTACATTACTATGAAGTTTAGGTCCAATTGTTCCAGTGGGATCGGATTTTCGGGGGTGGCAGTCACTTGGCCCTTAGAACTATGGCAACATATGGCATGTGATATATCATACGTTCGGAAATGATGAGAAAGGAAAGAAGATACGAGGTTTTTTACATTTTTTACATATTACGTTCGAGAAAATCAATTTATTGATTAAAAAAAACTTTTGGAGAGAGGTAAAAGTGCAGATAAAGGTGTAAAAATAGATGACTTGCCTTATCCTACTCGGAAGGCGCGGGGGGGGGGGATTAATTTGTTTTTGATAAACGTATAAATGTATTTCTGCTTCACTGCTAAAGCTCCTCCTTGAAATGTTTACAAGTTTTATTTAGAGCTAAATTTTCCTCAACTGTAATTTCTGGATTTTGTATTGGAGCATCTTCATTATACGTGACGTGTCCGGCAAGTAAGGCTACAACGGTATTCTTTCAAAAAATGTTTGCCAAAATGGCCACTAACAACTTATTTAGTAATTTTCGATGTAATTGCCGCCATTGTCCAAACCCTTGTTAAGTCTAGGTTATAGCTTCTGTATCTCACAGTTACAGAATTTTGGCGCCTGTTGCTGGAAGATCATTTCAACCTCGCGTTTGATCTCTTCATCGTCACGGAAGCGTTGCCCAACAGGATGTTTCTTCTTAACGAAAGAAGTGCAGAAGCTCATCAGAGACCACAGACGGCCTATCGCTAGTGTGTTCGTCATGAACATCGGTCCTGCCTCCAGAAAATTCACGACACCACTTCTTTATATGTTGTCGACTCCATGTTTCCATAAATGGGAACAAGTGCTTTTTTAATATCCGCTGGGCGCTTACCTTATGCTTGGATAAAACGTATGACGGAGCGCATTTCACATTGGCGGGATTCTGAATCGGCACAGCCATTGTAAATGCGTGTTACTCAAACTAGACTCCACATAGCAATGAGGAACAGTCGCGAGAGGGTTAGTGGAAGGCTAACAGTTAAAGCTAGTATAGTTCATTACGCTATAAAATATTACATGTCCGCCTGCAGGGGTTGTAACCTTACTTTCCCTACCGTAACCATCGAGAGAGAAGGCCTCTGCAATGAAACGTAATACGTACTTTGTTACATCATCATAGATAGAGCATTGTTATTCGTATTTCTACCAATAATAAGTTCTAAATTTACCCTATCTAAGGTATAACAATGTATTACGTTTCATTGCGGAGGCCTTCTCTCTCGGGGTTACGCTTGTACTCAGTGTTGCTTATTCTTTTTTGCTTCTACAAGTTTCACTAAAATTAGGTATAAAATAAAATTACATTCAAAATGAAAATAAAAAATGAAAACATTCTCAACATTAAATATATTTAGGTAAACAAAATTTTAAAACAAGGTAACAAAAAACTTACTATATATTATAGCCCATATAGCCTTAGTTTGGAGGAAATGTGATGGCCGTTTCAATTGTTGCACACTGTTACAAACAATACATAACGACTGATATGTCGCGCAAACTAAGGCTGGATAAACTATACATAAAAGTTTTTTTTTGGGTGATTTTCGCTTCTTCGTATTCCAATTAAATATTGAAGGGAAAGCATCTGCAGTCAAAACATCCTTTCCATTTGGTGTCCTTTTTTTTGAAAATCAGGAATGTGATCACTTCACAAAACTGCCTCGTAATCTGTTTGAAAAAATGTATTAACATTTCTCATTAATTATAAATGTTCCTTTGAAACATGATGGAATATGTATTTTGATTCCAATAACAAAAAATTATAATAAGAATAAAAAGAACCAACCTAAAATAAAGGTCCAATGTCTACTGATTTTTACGCTTCAGTTTCCTGCGCTCTTCATTTTTGGGGAAATTATGAAATGATTTATCCTTATTGGAACGCCGATCATATGTACAAGCCGTGTGACATTGTCAGTTTAAGTCAATTAGTACCCTTTTACTAATTACTAATTCTTTCACAGAAAAAATGCTCATTTGTTTACTGATGTTATGCTAACAGCATCCACGAGGCTGAGAGCAGGATGCGTTGGTTGTAGTGATGTGCGATACCAATGAAGCATCGATACTTCCGGTATCGAATACTTTAATAAAATATTCGATACCAATATCGAGTACTCAATGAGAAAGTATCGATAGTATCGAGTAAAAATGAGTATTTATTTATATTGTAAAATGCATTTCTGAGAGGACTTCGAACCTATACTGGAGCACGTGGAGGCTAACATCACTCATTACAATTAGACCTCATTACTATTACTAGGAGGCTATCATCACGTGTCCGAGTCATTAGCTTTTTGTTTTATTTCCCGTGCGCCCATAGAGCGAGGCGTGAGCTCGACAGCTCGACCTCGTTAGGAGAAATAAACACAAACGCTTCGAAAGATACTTCCCTAACCAGTAGGCAGCCACTGGAATAAAAGCGTTAAAATATTCAACAGATTCTGAATTAACGCTGAAAATCGAACATCTTCATTAGGTGACTCATAGGTTTTTTCAGTATCGAGTATCGATGTGCAAACTATCGATACTATCGATACTTGATACATATTACGATGTACGATACCTGAGTACTCGATACCGGCAAGTATCGACACTTTTTGGTATTGGTATCGGTATCGGCACAACACTAGTTGGTTGTAACAATTTCGGATACACTGGAGCATGTGTCACGTGACCTCCGCTTCAGCGCCAATCAGAAATGAAATGGCTGGTTTCGATCAGTCACCTTAATCGAAACTAAAACAGAAGAGACATGTGTGAGGAAAAACGACCGACCAAACACAAAGTGCAAAAGATGCAGTGTAAAACCTTCAATGAATTTCTAGATATACTTAGAAATCACGAAAGTCAGAAGTTTTCAAAATTTAATGTGCATCAAAGTCGAAAAGGATTTCTGGATGAGAAAAGTAAGTACTATATAAATTTAATACTGTAGTAAAGTAAAGGATGTGAGACTATGAGTACATAGGTTTTACAAATATAAACTAAAAAATCATTAGTAAAATGTAGTATTGAATGATTACTGTTATGTTGATTTCATATGATAGTTTAACAAAAACTTCGACACTATCGTAAATATGCCGAATCCGTGAGAATAACACAATGAAATAATACCTATAATATTCATAGTCTTGAGTTTGGAAAGATGGAATTACAGTATTTATAAATTAAAAAATAAATGCGGAGAAAACGGGTACCAAAAATTAAATTGGAAATTTAATTATTATAGTTAATATTTCTGCTGAAAGAAATATATATTGGAAAGATGGAAAGCTGCCATACTTTCAACTAGGCACAAGAATATATACTTGCCATCAAGGACAAGATAAAAGTTTGTCTACAAAAAAGAAGTATGCAGAAGAAAAGGCCAGAAAAGTAAGATTATATTGCGTTTGTTAGGTTTTTAATGTCCTTCATGGATGCTTATTTAGATTCACCAAATAAACAGCAAGTTCATATCTTAACATAGTTTTTGATTTTGTCATTTTTCCCAGCAAAAGAATGATCATGCTTTTATTAAGACTTATAACCTGGTTCAAGTGACAAAAAAGGTGGAGTGCCCAGTTTCCTTCAAAGTTACACGGGTCTTTGAATTACATGAATTTCAGGTTGGTGATGTTTGTTACATGCTCTAGATGTCGTATTGATTACGTATAGTGTACTGATCATCATTTTAACTGTGATAGTCAGGCTATACTAATTATTATAACTTCTTTTTTTATATTTGCAGCTTGATAACTCAACAAAAGCAAAAAAGGATGCAGTATCCAAGAAAATTAAAACTCGGCTGAAAAATGGTGAAACCATTAATGGGGTACAGGCTTTTTATTTCGAACTGCCATCTCCACATTCTCATAAGAACCACAACGTAGGAGGAATTACCACAATTATGGAACCAGTGGACCCTGATGTACGAGGTAAAATCAAACAGCTTGTCGCCGCCGAAGGAAAGAGGAATGTGGAAGTAATATCCGAGTTACTGAATTCCTATGTTGCCACTGAGTTAAAGCAGCATGACATTACCAGAAGACGGTTTTTCCCTGACCTTCGAACAATCAAGTCCATCATCAATCAGGCAAAGCAAGACATTCGCCACAGCAAAATCGACATGCGAGCACTGAAAATATGTTACAAACTTTGGATAAAAACTGCTTTTTTTTTCAACCATATGTTATTGATGAAACACCAGCAATTTCTCACGATGTAATTTCAAGTGATGATGAAGATGAAACTTACAACCTGAAGTGGAAATCAACTTCTGACCAGCATTTCCTCTTTGTATACCAAAATGAACAAATGAGAAAACTTTATCGTCGGTATGCAGGTAACGCGGTTCTGTTGGATGCCACATACCGTGTCTGCAAATACGCAATCCCTCTTTTTTTCTTGGTGGTGAAGACCAACATCAATTTTCAAGTTGTAGCAGTGCTGATCTCCCAATTTGAATCTAAAAATGCAATTGCAAAAGGGCTTGAAGTTGTAAAAGCTTGGAACCCAACCCTTCTCCCCATCAATGCTATGGTCGATTTTGCAGCCGAAGAAATCACGGCATTAGAAGAAGTATTTCCGGGTATTATTGTCTTCATCTGCAGTTTTCATAGAGAACAAGCACGAAACAGATGGCTTTCGAAAACTCAAAATTCGTCTGTGCCAAGAGAACAAGCATTATTTCTGCTCCGAAGAGTTGCTGTCACGGAAATCGGATCCAGACGTGATTTCCGGCGACACTGACTGCTATTACCGCTCACGCATATTCACCCGTTCGAAGGCGGGGGAGGAGCGGGGCAGACAGTGTCGTCATACCATACAACAGGAGTCAACCAATGGAGACCAAGAGAAGCTTGGTGACGAACGAGCGAAGCTTTCTTGGCGGGAGGTTTCGTCGCGGAAGAGGAGAGTGACCCGGACGACGGAACCAATAGGACTCAAAAAAGGCAGCTCGAGTCCAGAGGGAAAAGGACTCTACGTCGTCGCAAGTGAAAGACGGGAACGCACGGAGCCTCAGCC
>JAHWFO010015108.1:0-15169 GCA_023313115.1 Rhysida immarginata
GGTTCAATGAAAAGGTCAAAATTAAAGCTAAAAGCTTGTTTTTGGGCCCTTGAATGGGCGTCAATTCGCCGGGCACCCACCTGCAAGGGTGGCATTGTCGGGGAGAGGGTCATTGGTCATCTTTCTGCTGCTCTTAATTGCCGTTGGGGTAAACTTTCCTCCCAGGGCATCTTTGATCTCACCCCCGCGATTCGTTCTTCTTCTCCAAGTTCTCTCGTTTTCTATAAACAGTCGTAACTTATAGAGACTTCTAGTTGCCTCAAATAGGAGGGTCAATCTTTACTAGCTTATCCCACAGGTCCCGTCATCGTTATTCAGAAAAAAGGGATAGATGCTAAAAGCATTCCACACGCAAGCAATAAACAAAATTGGGAAGAGATGGAGACATTTCCTCAGACAAAAAGAGATTCTAACTTACAACAAAATTATCTATCGACTTCTAAAAATTTAATAAAAGAGGGATAAATTCTCCTCTGTAACTCGTCTTTAGTTCAATAATGTTCGAATAAACAATAAGATGCTGGTGGTAAGCAGAAATAGGAATAAATTAATATTCAGAATGCTATTCTCATTTGAATAAGCATCATTATAAACTGGGACTTCACAATTGCCCCCTTTCTTTCAGAAATGGCTTCCCTGTGGAACCATTTCTGCCTACTTCCTTGATAATTTTCAGCCTTTCTGCTTCTGAATGTTTGTCGCAAGAGCAGTATGATTACCGTTGGGCTATCTTACTATATATAATGATCAATATGTGATCCTTAAAATAATTGTTATGAAATAGCAAATAAGTTTGTAATATAAAATATAGGAGAGTAAATACATAATGATTTTGGAAAATAATTAAAGTCTAGGAATATTTGTGCCAATTATGGATAACATAACATTATTAAAGAAAAGATTCAAAATGATTAAGTAGACATTAGATAGGATACAATGTTTCAATTAAAAAGTAGTGATGAATAAGATTTTTTAAAGTATCAGGTTAAACATTTAGTAACCTATTTCAGGTAGGCTTGAAGAATAATAATTATTATAAAGATTAAATTTATATGTCAGAAGTTAATCGTAACGTATTAATAAAAAAATAATGTCCAAAGTCCAGAATATTATAGTGGTTAATTGGTCTAAGTCAGATATTCAAGGTAATTTAATCACACACGGTCCTTTGTCACTTTTCGCGAAAGTTCGACAAAAGTTCTTAAAATGTAATATGGACACTTTAAAACTAGCAACTTGGTCAATAAAAGAATGCAAAACGTTATTATTATTGACCTCTTGTTGCTTACATTAGGACTTAGGTAAAAAAAACCTTAATAGTGAAGAAAAATGTGAATAAGAAGTTAAATATGCATTTTCCACAACTTTAAAACACTTGTTAACATCAGGTCCATCCGTTTTAAGTCACCAAATCAGTCTGCTGAATTTAAAGTTCACCAATCTGTTGCACACACTAATTAACGAACTGTCACTGGTTCATTTGTAACTGTTCACCATTACCTTCTTACCAAGTCGGGTGGAAGAAGAAAAAATCAGTTCCGTTTGCATGAGTTCCTCTAACTGTGTGAATGACCTGCTCGAACCAGTACCAAAGAAATTGGTCAGGAGCAGAATCAACTTGGAATCCGTCTGGTGGCAACTTCCATAGAATCGTTGAGGACATCTGGAGGCCTGGAGAGGTATCAGTCCTTGTAGTGGGGTCATCTTTATCGTGAAGGCGCTTGGAGGTAGGTTTTCCAACGTCTATTCGAATAGGCTGTAAAGATAGTGAACTATTTCCGAAACATGGCCATGGCATTCTAACAATAATAGATATAATCTACTCTATCAACTAACTACATATGAAAGGTGTTGTAATCGACTATGTGTCAAGGGAACCTTACTTCGAAACAAACGAGAATGTTTTGTGTAAAAGTGAATTTTCACTAGAAGTTAAGGTTTCTCAATAAGAGAAAAAAAAATTAAGTTCAGCATTTTCATATACTGTAAAAGAAGTATCAACCAATGTCATTAAAACATCTAGCCATATCCTTGAAAAATCTTTGCTAAGTGATAACAATAACCTAATATTTGTCAATCATACAACAGTCAATATAAGATCAGTTAAAGCTCAATGTAATGAGTGTGTACTTATGGGTCATGATATAGTTTCTTTACATTCATTACCTTTCCAGAGTATCACAATACAAGTCGTGCAATTATTACGATGCATACTGTCAATAAGAACTACTAGATTCATCAAAGGAAAATTAAATGTTTCAAAAGATCTGAATTAAAGTCATATTCAAAAATCATGTCTAACGAGGTTCTTAATCTCCGTAAAATGTTCATTAGTCTCAGAAGTTTCAATCAAAATCCAATTCCCGTGCTCAAATATATCAACAATATGATCTCAAATATGTTCGACTAATGTCTATATGTGAAATATAACAATGTTTATGCTTAGAGACAATTGAGTTCAGATAAAGTCAAGTAATCACAACATACAAACATCAATATCACTGGCACAAAGAAAATCTACTATCATAACTCTTTCCTTAAGAACGTGATCATAGGTTCAAATAAACCTTCCACTATTACATGAGAAACATCGAATAACTAAGTTATCATCCATAATATGATTTCTGAATCTATAAACTAGATATTCACTTATCAACAATCATAAAACTTGTCAAATAATCCATTAGTGTATTCACTAGTCGATACAAATGCCAGTTTTCTCATTTTGAATAGGTTTTTGGACCAATATTTTCAGGGTAAATACAAAATACATGGTTTTCTCTACACAAATAACAAGTTTCCAGATTAGGAGAAAGAATAATATTCCCAAAGTGACTACCAATCGCAAGCTTGCGCATAAGAACACATGGTATTTAATGTCCATAAAGAATATAGATATATAAACAAAGTAAAGTCATTTTTCCAATTGTCAAAACATGATTCAATAATATATATAATGTGAGTTAAAGATGTCTGAGCAAATGCTGATCATAGTGTGATTTTTCCTTTTAACACTAAGTTATTAAACAACTGAGCTGGGAACAAGGGCAGCTGTGGGTTTAATTAATTCCTGTGTGAACATAATGGTAGACCTTAAAAACAATTATCAGTGAACTAGAACTCTATAGACAGACTAAATGATTAATTTGCCTGTACTAATTCCTTTCCTTTTAAGAGCAAGTTCAGTTATAAACTTCCATAATGTCTCCTCTACCTCGAACTTTTTAAAGTGTTGCCTAAATTAAGCTTATACATTTCTATTTCAATGAATCTTATATGTATTCAAAAATAAACAGCCTATTAGGAATACCCAATAGTATTCTCATATATTGATAATTCTTCCTAATATCATAGCATAATCATTTATTATAAGAAGTAGATTGTCACCAAGCATCCAATTCAAACAGAAAAAAAAAATCTAAAGTCAACTGAATCTGCTCAATGCTTTAA
The DNA here is from genome assembly GCA_023313115.1 of Rhysida immarginata. Taxonomy (NCBI): domain Eukaryota; kingdom Metazoa; phylum Arthropoda; class Chilopoda; order Scolopendromorpha; family Scolopendridae; genus Rhysida; species Rhysida immarginata. Next base: position 3,451 of record JAHWFO010015108.1, read on the forward strand.
TTATTTGTGCAATCTTATTTTCGTTAATCGTATTTATTATTTTAATTATTATAGTAGATTAATATTCTGCCCCCAGGTGGAGCAAGAAAGTATTTATGTTCAAAGTAAAAGGGTAGGTGGTTGCCAAGCAACCATTAAAAAAATTCTTAGCGATTCTATGATGACATAAAAAAAATTATTTAATTATTTATTTATTATATTTTTTGTCAAAACAAATTTGGTGACATCATCTAGTTTAAGTCACTATTATATTTAATTTATTTTAATTTAAATCATCTTGTTTCATTCCCCGGTTATATTTTTTCTTTTTGTTAGCAAATAGTTTAGAGTTTTCTTCCTCTTATCATAATTGGGTTGACCCACTTTGACTTTCAAAGGGGAAAAGGCGGATGAGTCATGTGATCTCATAACAGAATTCCTAAGTGAACACAAGAAAGGAAGGAAAAAAATATATATATAGCAGTTTCAATAAATTTATTGTGCTTTTTATTAGTAATTACGTGTTCTAGTGTATTAAATACGGGTTTCTGGATTTAATTAAATAAATTAGATTATCTAAAATACTCATGGCCTATTACTTCAAAAGGTAACTTATGATCTATGTTATTTACTTATCATTGGTGGAAAATAAATTTTTCAGGGAAAAAAATATTTCAGAAAAATTCTGAAATTAAATTTAAAATTCTAAACAGAATTTATTATATATAATATGAAAATTTCAGCAGTGTAGTGTTAATATTCTATTTTCTCTAATGCGTCATTACTATTCACTGCGCAATCACTCTACTGGTCAGAACTAAGATAGAATCATTTCATTTGCAGCTATCACAGTGATAAGTATCGTGGGCAGAGCTGAGGGCCTAATTTAACGGTAACTAATGAAATTTTCTTTTCTTTTCGCGATTAAATAAACGCGTTTAAATAGCAGTAATGTTTTATAATTATCCAGATAGTATTTAAAGTAAATTTCATATAGAATAGAATAGCTTAGATTAGGGTAAATTCAACAGTTAGATCGATTCCGGGGCTGACAAATTGCCGAAGATCACGTGGATTTTCTTTGTGTAAAGATTTATCTTAATAAAATGTTTCCCCCCATATAATTCTGTTAATATCAGGTTTGTATAATGTATAATGCGTTTTATAGTTAAAATATCTTTCAATAACATTGATTTAAGACTGTTTGATGCTAACTTCTTTGTTTGAAACGTGCGGAAATTAAAACTTGGCTTTAGTAACGAAATTTCAACTTTTAAATAAAATTTTTGATTAATAAATAATAAATATCCATTTAAGAAGGTACTTCCGCATGAATTAGTGAATTATATCTTAAAAATATCGATGAAATAGGCTAAATTTCGTAACGCACGTGCAAGCTAACAATATTAGTGCCATCCGTTGCCTAAAACTGCTTAATCTGCATCAATATTGCCTAAGCATAATGTTTTCATTGTATTTAATGTTTTAAAATCTGATTTTTCTTCATAATTGTATACTTTGTCTGGGTTTAGCTTGTCAGAAAAAAAATTTTTTCCTGTAGCCATGTGATTCATGCTAGTGTGCCTTTTTGCCTTCATAACGATTTCAATGTCTAGATATATGTTTAATACTAACAAATATAGTTAAAGAATTCCAATATAGGTAGAACAAAAAAAAAATTTATAGCCTTAATATTTAATAGATAGGTGAAATAAGGTTGGAATCGAAAATACTCGATGGTTTTAGAGCTTTTGTCTTATCATAGTATATAAAAATAACCCCTAATATTCTAGTAAATGTGTAATATCATGATTATAGCATCTTTTGGTAACAATTAAAACAATGCTAGGAAGTAAGAATGTATGTAAATCTTAACAGAACATTTTTCTAACTCGATTCCTATCAGAGCTTTTGTTCTCATGGATGGAAGTGGGGGATTATGCCCTCTGGTTATAACGATCCTGTTAAGTGGTCCTTAGCTTAATGTAATCGAATATGTTGCCAATTATCGAGTAAAATAACCACTGCCCATTGTTCCATGCTCAGACATCCAATGTATTTTAAGTAATGGAAAGTATCATTAAGAAATATACCATATATTCATGCACAATTATTATTATTATTATTTTTTTTTTTTTGGTTTGTTGGACCAAGTGTGGCTGCTGTTCTCCAAAAAGTAGCTTTGTAGCTTTAAACAATGTTGGCAGTAGAAATGGGATTCTATTTTAACAGCTTAAACAATTCACTAGAATTTCTTTTAACCATCAAATAAATGCAAGCTAAATTGTTTTTTAGCTCCAGTGATATTCTTGAATGAAAAAAAATTTATAAACTTCCTTCCATAAGGTAAATTTTCTCCTGCTTTTGATTAAACACAAAGGAATCGAAATGTTATTAATAGAATGATTAAATTTGAATTCAGCTTTTAATAAACTCAACCTCATATTGAATAAATGTTTCCAAATCTTAACTAGTTGTTCAAAATAATTTACTAGCCAATAAAAACAATGAACTGTTTATAATTTACACCATTTTGGTTTAGACTTTTTAAACAATGCAATTGAAGAATCGAATCAAAGGTTATTAGTTTAGTAAGTTTATCAGATAAAATGAATAAGAATGCTGTTCAATTCTAAATATACACTTAGAAAAAAATTGGAGGCTCCCTTTCAATGTTGCATGATGATAAATCATTGCAATTTATAGAAATAGTTGTCTGTTTTGACTCTACATTATTATACTGAAACAGCTATTAACTAATTATTCATAAAATTGAACACCATTCATGTTTAGAATGTAAATTTGTTTTTCCATCCAAATAGTTTTATAAAACGAGTTTAGAAACAAAATCTTAACCAGATTTCAGCACAACTAGTTAAATGTAAAATTCTAATATCTCACTTATCCTTTCAATAAAACTTTCTAATACAATTTATAAGGAACATTAAGTCTTTTAATTAAATGTATGTATTTATTAAGCATTCTAAACCAAATTTGGGGTGACTAGGGACTGGAAAGTCAGGGAAAAAGTTTTTTTTTCTTTTCCTGGAATCTGCAAAAGTCAGGGAAGAAATTTTCCTACGAGTTCTGTAGCCTGGGAAGGTCAGAACATTCTATTTATTAGCTTTTCCAGACCACTTGCAAGTCATTTCAACACAAAATGGATTTAAGGGTGTTTTATTTTTAGCCTCAACCAAGGTGTCTAGAGAATAATAAAAATTTTCCTGCAAATTTTATAGCTATATGGTTATTCCTGATTATAATTAAATATAAGTCATTTGCCTAGTTAAATCCTTAGAGTAAAGTATTTTAAGTATTTTTGCATCACTTAAACACTTTTTTAAGCTAGTTTTCCTAGTGTAAAGCAGGTAAGGAAGGTATTATCCATTTCTAAGATTTTTAAATGCTTTGCTGTCCCAGTATGGGTTTAATTAGGAGATAAGATACTAGCTAACACAGACAAATTTGATTTAAGAACCTCTTGGCTACTTAGAATAATAGATCAGATTAATTTAAAATTTATAATTCTTAAGGTTTCAAATGGAGGATAGGATTAATTTAGCACTTATAAAGAATAAATTATTAGAAAAAAAATGTGGAGGTTTCATAAATCAACAATTTAAGTTCCTAGTTTGTTAGTGACATTAAATTTAACGGAAATACGAGCTACTCTATGCACAAGCCGACGCTTTAATGCTGACTTGACATTAAATATTTCATTATCCCTATGAGATCGGTCAGTGCCTTATCATTTGAGAAGGCTGCCTGTGGTGGCTGTCCTTTAGCTGGCATATTCACTGTTTCTTTATGATTAGAACAGTTTGTTTCCGTTCTAGTTTCGCGGATAGCCTCCACTGCATATACTAGAGCTGGGGTACTAGAGCTGGCCTTTCAGGTTCATCATCGTTTTCGGGCATTAATTCTCCCATTGATCTGCGATCAAGAGGCGATGCCAACAACCACGGTAGGGGATGTGCTGGGCCTACACTACGCAGCAAGTAAAGTGGGTTTTCTGGTTGAACTGCTTCTCCTCTCTCTCCGCGAACGGGTGGCTCTACTGGCGGCAGTCTTTCCCTCATAATTACAGGGTGTGCGGGCTGTAAAACTGGCGGATTAATTTCGCGTCTCTCCTGTGCATTTTCAGGTATCTGAACAATGAACTCTTCCTCTTCATAAATCGTTGGAGAGGTGGGGGGAGCTTCTTGCTCGTTTTCCTTGATAGAGCATGGTTCAGTGAGACATCTGGATTTTAGTTTCTGTCTGGTCACCTATTTTCGGACGGAGCCTATTGGCATGCACTAGTTTCTCTTTGCCATTTTCTAAATGTTGTATTATGAAATTGACAAGGCTCATTTGCCCGATTATTCTGTACGGCCCCTCGAAAGTTGCGTATAGTTTCTTAGTCAAACCTTTCTTGATTTCAGGAATGGCCAAATAAACTAAGTCATCTACCTTAAATGAGTACGGCTTATGCCTCTTGTCATGGGACACCTTTCGCTTAGCGGCTTCTTCAGCACTGTATTTATTGGCAGTTTCATACACGTGCTTTAGCTTCGCTTGGACTTCGCTGCTGTAATTGTTCTCTATGTCGTAATAGGTTTTTCTTGGTGCCACTAAAACGTCAAAGGGTAAGACTGGGTCTCTACCAAAGAATAGCACGAAAGGGCTCTCTCCTACAGAAGAATGCGGGGTTGTATTATAACTGAATACCACGTATGGAACCCAAGTATCCCAGTCCCGCTGACTTTGATCAACATAATGTTTCAGAGCGCCAATAAGTCTTCGATTCATCCGTTCTATCATTCCGTTCCCGGATGGATGGAATGCTGTCGTGAGTAATTTTTTTATGCCTAATCGTGAGCAGATTTCTTTCATCAGCTCGGAAGTGAAATTTGTCCCCCTGTCACTCAGAATCTGAATTGGAATGGAATAGCGTTTGAATATGCTCTCCACAAGCATCTTAGCAACTGTTTCTGCTTTCTGGTCAGCCATTGGAAGAGCTTCCACAAAGCGACTAAAATTGTCAATTATCATCAAGATATATTTATTTCCTGAGTTAGAAAAAGGAAATGGTCCCAGGACATCGATACTTATGCGATAAAATGGGTGTTTTGCAGCTGGAAAATCCATTAAAGGTTGCTCTTTACGTTTCTCTTGGGGTGACCAACGCTGACAGCTATCGCACTCTGCGCAATATTTTTGAATATCTTGCCTCATGCTTGGCCAATAAAATAGTTTGATCAATTTTTTACGCATTCTTTTTGCTCTTAAATGTCCAGATGTGGGAGGATGGTGAAAAGCATGCAAAATATATTTAACTAGACTATGAGGTACTACTAATTCCTCCCAGATTTCCTTATCCTGAGATTTTATATGATACAAAAGATCATCTTTGTCTAAGAAGAAATTTTCTATTTTGTCTGGCCAATGTTTAGAGGGGGGATGTTCTGATTTGTTCTTTAAGTGCTCAATAATTTCCCTCCAATTTAAATCTTTCTGTTGCTCATAAGCAATTTCGTCTCGAGAAACTATAGATTCATACTCGGCCACAGTGGAAATGGGGACTCTAGATAGTCCATCAGCATTCTTATGTTTAATACCTGGCTTATGAATTACCTCATACTGGTAAGACTGCAGACTTAAGCTCCACCTGGTGAGACGACTGGTTGGATCTTTTAACGAGAACAACCACCGGATCGGCTGATGATCGGTAATTAATTTGAATGGCCAACCGTCTAAATAAACTCTAAACTGCTTAACAGCATAAACGACAGCTAGACATTCGCGCTCAGTAACGCTATAATTAATTTCATTCTTTGAGTAATCTACTACTGTATGCTATTGGATGTTCTTTACCATTAAATTTCTGTGAAAGTACAGCTCCCAAAGCAAATGAACTAGCATCCGTAGAAACTATGAATTCTTTTTCAAAGTCTAGGCTTTTTAAGACAGGTGCTGTTATTAAAGCTTGTTTCAGAGATTGGAATGCCTTCTCCACTTCATCAGTCCAGTCAAAACTGTTATCTTTCTTTGTTAGATTCGTTAATGGTTTAGCTATTGTGCTAAAAGAATCTACATGCCTTCTATAATAATTAGCAAGGCCTAAAATTGATTGCACATCACGCACATTTTTTGGGCATGGAAAATTTTTAACAGCTTCAATCTTGCTAGGATCAGGAGCAATTCCTTCCTCTGAAACAACGTGTCCCAAGAAATTAACCTTATTTAAAAATTGACATTTTCGGGGTTTTAATTTTAAATTTACCTCTCTTAAACGCTCCAATAGATCCTTCAAACTATCCAAATGTTTATCAAATGTTTCAGTAAATATCATCCAGTCATCGAGGTAAACTAATATTCTATCTTTTAATCCTCTAATTATGAAATCTGCTGTTCTTTGCCATAACGCAGGCGCATTACACAAGCCCATAGGTAATCTATTGAATTCATATTTATTATCGATAGTAGCGAACGCAGTTTTCTCGTTTGAATTTATTTCTAACTGAAAATATCCCTGATTAGCATCTAAAACGGAAAAAAATTTTGCTGTTCCTAATTGCGACAAAGTTTCATTTATCTGGGGAAGCGGATACCGGTCAACCTTGGTAACAGCATTTAATTTTCGATAATCTACTACAAAACGGTAAGTTCCATCTTTCTTTTTAACCAATAATGCTGGAGCGAACCATGGCGAGCAGCTGTAGCGAATTACGCCGTTTTTCAACAAATCATCAACTAATTTATTCATGGCATCCCTTTGTGAGTAAGGAATACGGTAAGGTTGTTGTGCAATTGGTGGGGAGTCTCCCATATCAATAGTATATGCTAACTCACATTTTCCTAAATCAAAATCAAATTTCGAGAATACATCTGAATATGCAAATATAACATCTTCTAAAGCTTTCCTTTTTTCAGAGTCCAAATGATCTAATTTAAACATGCTCAAAAATTCGTTTCTATCAATTTTATCCTCCTTGCCAATATCAATAGTGTTATTAAATTCAACTTCCTCTTCCTCAGCTCTATAAAATTCCCCTAAAATTTTTCCTTTTTGTACCGTTAAAGTTTCACCAGAATAATTCATCAAACGAATAGGAATTGTGGTTAATTTAGAAATTTTTGCCAAAACCTTAGCACCAATAAGACCTATACCAATTTCTTTAGGTTCCAATACACCAATTCGATTTTTAAATGATTTACCCTTAATTTTAGCTTCGAAAACTACCTCTGAATAGGGAGAAATAGAAACGTTTCTTTTGCAGCTCATAGGAATAGCATCAATTTGCTCTTTAACTGTAGTGACACTACAGGGGTTCCTCTCAGCTCGTCCCTTCTTCCACGACCCTTCGAAAGGAATTCTATGTACTTCATCGTGCAAAATAGCACGCTTAAAATCAATTATAAACCCAAATTTGTGTAACATATCCCTTCCTAGGATGGCATGATAAGAGACATCACTTCTACGTTTCCAAATATAGCACGTAAAATTATAATTTTGTTCCCCAAAGCTGAAATCAAGTGAATATGAACCTTCAGATACAAAATTATGTCCCGTTCCTCCCACTAATTTTATTTCTGGTCTATTAACATTTTTTACTTTGTACCCATTAGCTTTTAATATGCTCAAGGTATTAGTGTAACGGGCGAAAGTGCATTAGGTCCTCTTTCTTGGTTGACGCAACGTTCCCCGCTCAACGCTCTTCCTAAATCGGAAAATAAAAAAAAACAACAAAGCATTAACAAAAGGTTTCTAATTTCTGTTACCAATCCAAATGTTGTTTGAACATTAATGAACTCAGACACTCATCTTCTCATTAATCCTTCCGAGGATAAAGGAAAGAAAGAGGTTCCATATGTTTGATTATAAAAAAAGATTACAGCAGGAACAACCATATCTGACAAAAAAATAACCGGGGCTTTATTGTACTATTTCGTCGACCATTGAAATATACAACAAATGAAGAAACTTTTCTATAAGGTAAGACATTCTGTCAAGTGTCTCCACAGCTGTATCCTTATTTTATTTTTTTTTTTAGTATCGCCACCGGGCATTCAGAAAAAAAAGAATAAAAAATTATAAAAAAAAAAGGTATATTTAAGGTAAACAGATTTAAATGCTATAGTCCTTTGAAAATTCTAGAGACGGTCTAGAGTTTAGGAGTCCATATTAATTCGCATAAACAAATATCTTCTGGATCGTCGAGATAATCTTTTTTTTTAACTATTAGAAATCTTCAAAGTCATTCATCATGAACACGACTCTTTTCTTATACCTTAGGTCTTTTCATTAACATCTCTTACAGTTCTAAGGTAAGTATTCTAGTTCTACTGATCTTTAAATTATCTCTTTCAAGCATAGTCAAAGGTATATTCTTATTTTCTCTTCTTTCGTTTAACTCAACGTCTATTACGTAGATTTCTTCCATATTTCACAATTTCTGAAAATCACTAACACATCTCAGGAAGGTCAGAACGGTAGTCTCAAATCTTGTTTATGGCGCTCGCTCTTTCAAAAACTAAGAGGTATGAGTTTAAGTAACAGCAAGAGGGAAGGGAAAATTAAGTTCTATAATAACAATAACGGAGAAGAGGGAGGGAGACTCAAAGTCGCAAAACACACGGCTTTGAGGATGTTAGTAGGGAGCTTACTGTACTAAACTAAAAATATACTCTTACGACACCAACTGTTTTTCCATGCTCGGTTACGCCGGTTTCATCGTCGCAAATGACTCCGTTGAATAGAACTCGTGAGGTACCTCGTCGCAGACCCATTTCTCCTCGGAGAGAAATCGAATGACCTAAGAAAAGAAAATACGCAAAAACGACATAATCGATAAAGGTTACTTGATGATATCATGGCCCAATACTACGTTCAATACCGAAAACATTCCTTGTCTCAATCTCATTTTCCGTGTATTCGATGTTTGATCATCCAATTGTCCCATCTATAAAAACTTCAATTATTGATCATCATCTACAACGACGCCAAATTCCGACCGAGATCACTCGTCTTCGCTTTCTATCATGACATCTTTCGTCTCATCGGTAGAAACTCGAGTAACTTATCATGCCAAATCATCTGGGAAAAGGTTCCTTTAGTTCATCCAAGTCTCTCCTCATTATCAAGTTTCTGCGATGGCTGCCGTCGTTCTACTACTTATTTTCTTATAAAAATTCCATCTCTTTCTATAACGACTCGTAGCTCGTATCTAAAAATTCATTGTTGGCGTAAACGTGGATTTCAACCATTGTTTGTCTCGACTCGTCATAAAGACCATCCACAATCTACGTCAACAATCAAACTTATAGCCAACAATTTCGCAATGACTTAGTCGGGATCTACTTTCAGGAAACCGTTGCGAGACAAAAGAGAGGGGGGGGGGGGGGAGAGGAAGAAAGAGCGAGGAGAAAGACAAAATTTGTAACGTCAAAACTGACCGTTACATTAGCATCAAGTAGAGTTACCTTAGATCCGCTATCAAGGAGAAATTTAATAGTGTATGGCCCTGCTTTCCCCGTAATAATTAATTCTTTAGGTCCTGAGTTATTACTCACGAGTAATTGAGCAGCTTGACTCTTTACTGTCCTCCCCTCTCCTGTCCGCAGGGGGAGGAGTTTTGAACGTTTTTTGGCTGAGTAGCATTTCCTCTACCCTGATTTGATCCAGATTGTTGATTCACAGGTGTTTTAACTTACTCCCCCTGAGCTCTTAGCTTTGTTTGACAAAAACGATGGGTGTGACCTTCGCGATGGCAATAATAACACTTCATTGTTTTATTCTTCTGATTACAACACATATTTGCCGTGTGTCCGGGCTTATGGCAGCTAAAACAAACAATATCTGTTCGCGTTCCGCGTACATTTTCTTCCTTCTATTACTGTTAAATTCCCATGCTTTATTCTATTGTTCTGCTGTCTACGATCGCGCCTATGTGGCTCTCTTGCTATTACTCGTGTTCCTATTCTTTCAGGCAGCTGTTCTCGCGAACTTTTGTTTAATTCTCCCAATTTTAAATTTAACATTTCATCCACTCATTTACTGATTAACGCATTAATATCTAATTCCTTTTTGTCTCCTTCTAATTCCGCATTACTTTTCCCTACTGAATTTAGCTCATACTTTCCCGTCGCGAATCTTAGTTCAATTTCCTCCTCTTCTTCTGCATAATAAATAGCTTTTTTCAAATTATCCGGTTTTCTAAACAACACAGTTTTCTGTAAACTAGGTCGTAAGCCCTCTAAAAATTCATCTTTAATCTTTTCCTCTAATATCTCCTTCGCGAATGCTCTTTTAACATCTGCATCTTGGCCTACCCCCTCTACTTGAATCATTGTTTTCTTTCCCAGTGCCTGAATACGCGTAGCATAGTCTCTAACAGTTTCTCCTTTTTCCTGATGACATTCAGAAAATAATCTTTCACTTCTACCCTTTGGCTCCTTGCCAAATCGCTCTATAATCTTTTTCTTTAATTCATCATAATTGTTTATCCCTGCCATAGCCTGATCATGCTTACAATAAAACTGAGCGTTTCCTATTAACTTGATTTTTGCTATATTTAATTTATGTTCTGGTACCCAATAACAAACTGTGCTAATTTCATCAAGTTTTTGAAAAAATAATGCGGGATCCGTAGAACCATCATAATGACCCACTTCACCTGCCAAACCAAACGATGCTTGAGCCATCTTTCTTTCTCTTTTAAGATGTCAAAATTAATTTTCCACTTAATATACCCTCCTAGGTCTTAAATTTAAAATTTTTCTGATTTATGCAATTTTCAAAATACATAGAACATTAATTCACTCTATTTAATAACTTAAATATCCTGTCGACTGCGCCAATTTATGTAAGGGTCCGGTTTACTTTATGGTCATTACCATAACCAAATAATTATAAAACGACTGCACCATCCGATTACTATCGGAAAAAATGTTAATTTACTAATTACCAATTAATATTTAAACCCAATACCGTATCTTACATAATAATTCTTCCACACAGGTCCGTGCCAAGAAGGGGGAGAATAGAATGAGGGACTCAAGGTTTTGATTAACAATAACAATGGAATTTATTCATAATAAAAAAATAGAATGAAAATAATTGAAGACTAAAATATGAGTTTGGAACACTAAATTCGCTAACTTGATTAGGTTACAGTAAAGATGAATTCTGAACCATAGTATAATTAACCAAATGTAACTAATGAGATTTTATAAAAAGGAAAATGCTTTTTCATGGCCAACGGGAAATATAGATCATACGTACCCTCTTGATGAATCAAATGGTCTTGCTTCTTTGTAGTTGGGCTCGTTGATCTTCTGCCGATGTTTGTGGCTCAAATGGGAATCTTCGAACGTGAACGCGTCATTTTTGGGGACAATACTAACTGAATTTTACGGGAAAACTGTCATTATTTAAGTTGGGTTGCAACTATGATAACTTTCATTAAAAAGCCTCGGTTATCGAGCAAAATTAAAGTTAAACTTTTGCACCATGATTAGAATAAAGAAATAAAATTTTAACTAAAAGAATTTTGATTTTCCCTTCATGACGGACGCCAGTGAGCTAGACATGGAGAGCAAAAGGGTTGCTATCGGTAGGATTACAAGATCCAACCCCGTCACTTACGCTCTGGTACGCCCGCACATGAGAGGGCAGAAATTGGAAAAAGTCGCTTGTGTTCTGGACGATACAAGATTCCAGAGAACACTGAATCTCTCAAAATTACAAGTTCCCTCG
>JAHWFO010015137.1:0-10570 GCA_023313115.1 Rhysida immarginata
TGACTGACTGACAGACTGACGGACATACCAAAATATATATATAGATTAAAAAGAGCTACCCTTATGTCCTTCATACAGTGCACCTTCCACTGTCTTCCAATGGTTAAATTCTTCCCCTTTGTTGCCCAAGTGGAGGCTCTGGTATATGAACACCGAGGAATTATGGTCCAGGCCGTAGTACAGAAGCTTCACAAAAGCCATGGGTCAGTTTGCAATATCCCTAATAATCTTCACATATCAAAGGTTGCTGCTCGCAGAGTCCCACACTTGCTCTGGCCAATGCAGAAAACCCACCAATAGGATACTTCGATGAAGATGCTGCATTTGATACGGTTACTCATTCGTGGCAGACGTTCCAAACACGAAAACGAGGTAATTACTGAGATGAAACTCTTGCACAAGAGCGAAAAAGCTGGCTTCTCCAAGGATGGTCTCTACTACTCTCTATCGTTTGGAAAAATGTGTCACCTTAGATGGAGTATATGTAGAGAAGGACTAAGCTCACGACCGTTTCTATTCCATTGTATTATTGTTTTGCAACAAGAAATTAACAATAATAATTATGTCAAGTTTCACTTTAGAGATAACAAGAAAAAAATGGATCAAAATTAGTGATACAATATGCTAAGTTTATTAAGCCTAACGCATTTCGAGATACACCATCATCTGAGATACATAGCTACAGAGTGAAGTGACAATCGACAGTCGCACATCGCAGAGAAAGAACAATGAGTTGTCCAGAAGCAATGCTTTGACTGCCATGCTCATCCAGAAGATAACCAGGTGAAGTACACTGAATTAGTTAAAAAGCCAATAAGAGCCTAGTCAAGTCATCCAGAGAATAAAAAAAAGAGTCTTATCAGGACGGCAAACAGACTGTTGTTTGATAAGGAACACAGGGGACCTGGAAGATCCAGTATTTTGGAAAGATGGCCTTTTGGATGTCATCAAAGTTGACGTCCAGGATGTGAGCAGGCCTGCAAGATCTGAGGGAACTTCTAAAGGTGGGCGGGTGAACCAGAAATCTGCAAACAGAGTCAAGTGAGAAAAAACAGATCTTATACAGTAACATCAAACACTGTACCCAATAATCAAAGTGAATAATCATTCTAGATGGCAGGTTTACAAGAGTGACAAAATAATAATACTTATTCGGGTGGAGCGCAAACCTAGTACAGAGCAATGGTGATGCCTTAATTCCCCGTTCTTCTTCCAAAGTTATGGAACAAACTGACAACTTCGTCTCTTTCAAAAGATACCTGATTTTTTAAAAGTATTAGTCGGTCAACAGAGTGGTGTCTTTTTATGTCAATTTTTTCGTGAAATAAAATTTTATCCCAGTTTTTCCTACAATGTCCATACATTGCCTATTCCGAGCATGCGGTGTTTCTTCTTTACTAGTTGATCTGCGAAGGCAGACATGCCATCTTTTTGACTCACGATCTTCTACATTGGTGGCCAAAAGTTTGTACCGATATCACAAACATGCAAATAATTTGCATATTGCAAGTCATTGTGTTATGTAGTGAGCACTAAAACTATATTATGTATTGTACAATGTTAACTGAAGGCCAACGAGGGTGAATTAGAAATTTTAACAAGCAACTTACAAACTTCAAAAAAGTTGCTGAAATCTGCCGTGTGAGCTACAAATCTTTATCAGAATTGTTAAAAATGTTAATTGGAAAACAGGACCGAAATATGACGATCTTGTGCACTGACGCAAAGAGACAAATTGAGAATTAAGAGACATGTTAGACATGATATTACATCTGGGCATGTAGTCAACACACCACAAGTCAAACTTAATCTGCAACTTGCTGCCTCAGGAAGAACAATTCGCAGCGAACTACGTGCTCAGGACTTTGCATATGTAATTGTACCCAAAAAGTTGCCACTAACACAGAAACACATGCAAGAGTGACTGGAGTTTGCTAAGACACATCTGCATGATGACTTTCAATTGGTTGTGTTTTCTGATGAAAAACGAATCAGTTTGCATGGTCCTGATAATATAGCTTCTTTTGAAGAGATTCATGATAAAGAAACTCTTGTTCCATCGCGAATTAGGCGGCAAATGGGTGGTAGTGGAGAGATGTGTATGGGTGCCATTGGAAACAACAGAAAGTTGAAGATTCATATTACAACAGCTCAATATAAAGATGATTTTCACAATGTGTTCATCCCTTTGTACTGTGGTAGGATATATAAATAATGGGTGTGAAAATAAGGCTCAAAAAGTAAAGAAACAATAATATTTTTTAAGGTAAAAAAAAGTTTGGATAAAATTGCAAATTAACATTGATCTTTCATCAGGTAGAAGAGATAAATAAAATTGACTTTATTTTATTTCAGATGGAATTATTTAGTGTTTATCTACTTAATTACAATTTATCAAATATAACATATAACAATTGATCATAATGATAGAGTCCCTTTTGTATTTTCTTTTGTTTTATAAAACTGTTGTGGTTAAAGAGTTATTTTGTCGTTATTACATTGTCAATATCCACATACAACCTCTTATTTCGGTTCGTCATATTTTACGGGTTTTAAATATGTCTTCCGATTATTTAACCAAAGGGTTCTAAATTTTTTGCTAGAGATCAAGATGCAAAAAGTGTTATGTGTTCCTTTTGAAGGGAGGAACACAGTAACCCTAAGTGTTTAAAAGTCAGTTCAAAAAAGTTCTAATTTCAATAGGTCCCCACATATTAAACTCAGTTCGAAACTGAGTCAACACCATGCTCAATGCATTTATAAGGAATCTTAACTGTAATCAAATTCTTCTGATACTGTTCCAACTCGGCCATGCTCTCGATCCAAGGCAGGAAGTCCATGGAGCAGTGATACATGCTCTGTTGTCAATCACCAAGGCAAGGATGATTGTCAATTTTCGATTGTTATAATTTATATGTTTTTACCTGGTCAAAAAGCATGCCGGTAGGATTCAGAGGCTGACACACGTGCGACACAAGATTGGATAACTGTCATTGTTTGATGGTTGATAGTGATCTCTATTCGGTCCACCTCTGGTGGAAAATTCGAAAATATCTCATTCAAAACCTAAATGTGTAGCTGATGCAGTTGATAGGCCTAACGATGATTGCTCAATGAAAACACCAAGGGAACCTTGCTGTTGATAACTTTACACTGGAGAGTTTATCAACTGAAATAAATTTTTCACTAAATTGTTCAGGAGGCACACTAAACTATGTTCCTAAACTAAATTATATTCCTTTCTTATTGTTTTTTTAAAACATAGCACACACTGTTTCTTTCGATGCACAGTCTTTAAGGCGAGGAGATCACTTCCAAGAGGAGCGTGACAAAAAAAGTTTTGTCACACTGACGTTCTGTCACACTAATCCCCTTCTAGGAATGATCCTCCCCTTGATGAAGTTTTCCGTAATCAATCCTGCGTCTAGGTCGGAGGTCATATCGTTTAGTTGATTCGTCTGCCTCATAATCTCCCTCACTTATGGTAGGCAACTCCTCCTCTGGTGTGGATGTTTCTTGCTCCGGTGGACAAGGGATGCTCACTGTCTGGAGTCGCTTGATCTGCTTCAAGATCCCGGAAAGAGTTAGTCTTCTTCTGACCTTGGTATAGTGGCTTGAGTTCGTTTTGGGTGTGGTTGGTATACATTGTCTAGGCTCGCTCCATTTCATCATCATCAAAGTGGTATTGCTGAAGCATGGCTTGAGTCGATCGATATGGACAGTTTGTTGATCATGTTTCAGAACTCCTTTAATTCAGTAATTGACCTGAGAAACTCTTTTGATAACTCTGAATGGTCCCAAATAGCAATAACCTAATTTGTTTTTCCCCCACCCAATTTAAGTAACCAAACTTTATCTCCCACCCTGAATTCTCTTAATGTTCTATTAGAATTAGTAAGATCAATTTTCCATTTTTCTTTTTTCATTAGTTCTGACTTGGACAATTTTTTTTAGATTTATCAAGTCTTTCTACCAGGTCAGATCGATAGTGACCCACCTCAACAATCTTATTGACCTCAGGATCCCAAGAAATAGGCAGAGTTGGATCAAAAACATAAAAGAAAAGCAGGAGTTTCACCAGTGCTTTCGTTGGAGCAGCTTTCGTATGAAGAATAGGACTGCTTCTAGAAGTTCATCCCAGTGGAATTTATCATTGTTACATAATAATCTTAAGGTTTCTCCGATGTTTTTATTTAACCTTCAACAAGGCTGTTGGAAGTTGGACGATAAGCAGTTGTAAAATGATGGCTTATACCAAGGTCTCTATTAACTAGACGCATCAGCTCCGATGTAAAGTTGGTTCCCCTGTCACTAATTAATTCCTTTGGAATACCATATCTGCATATTATCTTTTCACATAGCGCTCTAGCGATCGTATTGGACGATTGGTCAGGTATGGCCTTGGCCTCAGGATATCGTGTAAAGACAAAAATAAAATCTACGATATATTTATTACCTCGCTCTGTCCTTGATAAGGTACAAATTATATCAATGGCAACTTTCTGGAAAGGGTAGGCTGCCTTGAGACCCTCCTGAAATGGTGCTTTACTCTTGTGCAGTTTGCATCTTTGACAAGTAATACAATTCTTAATATATTCAGATATATCCCTATACATCATGGGCCACTAATATTCTGAGTTAATCATTTCCCATGTTTTGTTTGTATCTTTGTGACCATAAAGACGAGAACTGTGCGTCATTTCAATCAGTTTTAGACGGATATCTTCCCCAACCCAT
This sequence comes from Rhysida immarginata, assembly GCA_023313115.1. Taxonomy (NCBI): domain Eukaryota; kingdom Metazoa; phylum Arthropoda; class Chilopoda; order Scolopendromorpha; family Scolopendridae; genus Rhysida; species Rhysida immarginata. Next base: position 4,738 of record JAHWFO010015137.1, read on the forward strand.
AATTTTCATTTTCTACTGCGTCTAGATTTTACCCTGAGGTAGACAACTCCAATTTTAATAATGAAGTTTTTTCGCTCTTAGCTTTTTTAATTAATGTTTTAAGGGCAGGATCAATTACCTGGGATTGAATGACTTTCTCCTTCCAGTCTGACAGATCAATCATCTGTGATGTATTAATATCACATGTTTGAGAGCGTGATTAGAAATCCGCCACACTATTCTCACTACTCTTAATGTGTTCAACTATTAGATTATATTCCTCTATTTCAATAGCCCATCTCAATCTTTGGTTGGTTCATTTCAATGTTTTTATGAATGACAGAGGTTTATGGTAAAATCTAAAGTAATATTTCTAAAGTGTCTGATAGCCAAAATGATAGCCAAAGCTTCTTTCTCAATTGTACTGTTGTTAAGTTGGCTCCCTTTTAACTTGGCATTGAAAAAAGCCACAGGTTTAAGACACCCATCATAATTTTGGTGAAGAGCTACTCCTATAGCCACAAATGAGGCATCTGTGTGTAAGAGAAATTCTCTATTATAGTCAGGTGGTACCAGAATAGTTTTATTACAGAGGGATTTCTTTACTAATTGAAATGCCTTATCACATTCTGCTGTCCATTCAAACTGCACATTTTTGTTAAATTTGTTACAGGTAATAAAAGGTCCAAGAGGTTTTCTAAGAATGGCCTGTAAAAATTTATCATCCCAATGAGGGAACGTGTTTCTTTGACGTTACGAGGTGGAGTTAAGTTGATGATGTCAGTAATATTGAATGGGTCTGGTTGGATGCCTAACTTAAAAATCTGTTGTCCAAGATATTTCACTTGATCCACACAGAAATGATACTTAGATGGTTTTATTAATAAACCCTGGTCACAAAAGATTTTAAGAATTGATTTTAAAACTCCTAAGTGTTCTTCAAAAGTTTTGGAATATATGAGAACGTTATCTTGGAAGACAAAAACCCCTTCACTAAGATGTTTGTCCAGAATATGAGTCATATAAGCTTGGAAAAGATGTGAGGAATTTTTTCTTTTTTGAGGCACTCTAGTCAATTATTATTTGCCCCATGTGATATTAAAGGCAAGCATTCCCTTTAGTGAGGGGCCAAAGGAATTTAATAGTTTCCACTGTGTAGATCAAGTACAGAGAAGTATCTCTGACCATGAAGCTGTTGAAGAATTTCCTGGATCCTAGGCATAGGGTAGTCTATAGCCTCTGTCACATCATTGATCTTCCGCAAGTCAAGTGTTATTCTAATATCCCCGTTTTCTTTGTTAACTACATGAAGGGGAGAATTCCATTTCGAAGTTGTTAGTTCAATAATTCCAGCTTTAAGATAATATGAAATGTACTTCAGAAGTTTAGGAATGTATACCTAAGGAATAGGATATTGCCTCACAAAAACAGGTTAGGTTTATCAACATTAAATGCCACCTCGTAATGTTTTACACCGTTCACTTCTTTAAAGTCCTGACCTATACAGCTAGAAAATGCTGTCAGAGTATTCAAAATAAGTGTATTTTCTTCATTGGATAAATGAGCTAACTCAAAGTAAATTAAATTTAAATGATTTCAGTCTCCTTTTAATGGGAAAAATTGTAAAATTAATAAAAACAAAAAAATTAATAATAAATAAAGTCACCAATCTTGAAAAACGATGAAGAAACTTGTGAGATGGAAGAAAACTCAAAGGATGTAGTCTATTGCAGATGTTGTTGATAGTAGAAATAAACCTAGTCTATTGAGGATGTAGATGAAGTCTTGTGAAGATAATTTTGATAGGGGAAAACGATTATCTTGAAGGAAGTGTTAGTTTTGAAATAGACTATCAACAACATCTGCAATAGACTACTTTCTTTGAGTTTTCTTCCATCTCACAAGTTTCTTCATCGTTTTTCAAGATTAGTGACTTTATTCATTATTAATTTTTTTGTTTTTATTAATTTTACAATTTTCCCCATTAAAAGGAGACTGAAATCATTTAAATTTAAATTAACCATTTAAACTCCTTAAATAAATAACTCAAAGTAATGTTCAAAGCAGTGTTCCCTGCATTCCAAAGCCACATCTCCAATTACGTTCCCTCCAATTATACCATCATAGTGAGAATCTTGGAGATCCATGACAAGAAATTTGTTTCCTAGAGGTCCTGCTTCCGTTTCAATCTTTGTTGTAATTGCTCTATCAATCAGAGAAATGTGACTATCAATTTCCTTAACTGGACATTGTCATGGACCCAAGTGATCCGATTTTTTAATTATTCGGCGGCTGCAATGTCAATAACTGATATTTCCGATCCTGTGTCTAACAAAAACTAAAACCTTGAATCTCCAAATTTAAAGTTTAATTTATGAAGGCTCTTATCATCCCTTTTTGTTTTAATCGGATTTTTGTAAATTCTATCCGACTGCTGTGACTGATTTCCACAAGCAGTCTATATTAATTTAAAGGTTTTCTTTTACAGAAACTGGCAGTGTGCATTTGTCATTGCAGCTGAAAGAGATTATGTCTTTATTAGGCCTGTTTCTATTTTTAAATTTGCTCAATTTCCTTCCTAATGTCTGTCAGTTGGTCTGACATTTCCTGAATGAGTTGATCCTGGTTGTTTAAAAATTTTTTGTCTTTCTAGTAATTGGGAAGAGAGTTCTTTAACCTCCATTCTCATTTTTTATCTCCTTATTCATAGTAGAATCCATACATTCAACCACATTGCATATTAAGCGAGTTGAACTTAATGTAAATCTTCGTATTTATTGGCCATTTTAATTGCCTCCTTAAATGTTTGAGGCTGTGATTGCGTTAAAAACACTCTATGGTTTGCTAATACCTTTTCTAAAAACGTACCAGAATCATCTCTTCATATTTATCAGACCAGCTAGGCATTTGGACAGTCAAGTTCTTCCATACAACCTCTAATCTGGAAGCATACACATTAATACTTTCGCGGTTTCCTTGTCGGGCACTTTTAAATTCGCCTAGAGGGTCACGCTTAAATTTTTTTAGTGCTGATGTTCATTTTAAAAGAATCACAAAATTGTTTATAGTCTTTTAATTCATATAGCCTGTGTTCACACAAGCTTTTAGCAGCCATCTCTTTTAGTTTAGCCCTTGCAACACTAATTTTTATCCTATCATTCCACCTGTCCATATCCGCCACGTCCTCTACGATCGCTAGGAAAGCCTGCAGATCTAGATGTCCTTCCTCACCAGAGAAGGTTGGGATCGTGTGCGAGTACCCAGCTACACTCTGGCACTCTGTGACTCCTTCATTATTGGAGATCCCTTCTACATTAGTGCTTTCTTCTGAGGCCATTTGCTCTCCTTCCTTGGGCTTCCCTTCACCTTCCATAAGAGTATAAATTCTTACTTTTTGGTAATAACCTCCACCCACTATTGTCCCTATTCGGACGCCATTGTCGTAGAATGGGTAAATAGTGGGTGTGAAAATAAGGTTCAAAAAGTACAGGAACGATAATACTTTATTAACGTAAAAAACAGTTTGCATAAAATTGCAAATTAACATTGATCTTTCATCAGGTAGAAGATATGGAATTATTTAGTATTTATCTAGTTAATTATAATTTATAAAATATAACATATAACAATTGATCATAATGAAAAAGTTCTAACTTCTATGCTAGATTTAAGAAGCAGAAAGCGATACGTGTTCCTTTTGAAGGGAGGAACACAGTAACCCTAAAAGTCAGTTCAAAAACTTCTAAGATCAATAGGTCCCTACAAATTAAATTAAGAGTTCTAAACTGAGTCAACACCGTGTTCAAATACATTTATAAAGGATCTTAACTGTAATCAACTTACAAATTCGGCCATGCTAGCGATCCAAGGCAGGAAATCCATGGAGCAATGATTCATGATCTGTTGTCAATCACAAGGCAAGGATAATTGTCAATTCGACAATCGACAATCGATCAGTGTAGTGAAAAAGGAGTACGAGTGGTCCAGGAGCCTTTAACTCACTTTACACGCTCGCCCAAAAAGTAAACCAGACGAGGTACACTGAAGTAGGAAAGAAGCCTGACGAACCTCTTTTAAGTCATCCAGAAAAGAGTCCCTTCATGGTAGGGACGAGAATCGGATTGCGGATTGACGAATAGCGAGTCCGAAAAACTAGGATCTAGCAGATCCAGTAGTTAGGGAACTCGGCCTTGTTAATGTTCTCGAAATTGACATCCAAGTTATGACGGGGTCTTCGAAACCTGAGGGAACCCCTGATAGTGAGTGAGTGGTCCAGGATACCAGCAACTAGGGTATTTTCATGATGTTCCATCTTGGGCAGCATGTTCCTGAGAAGTGTTTGAACATAGGAACCAATGTGGGTCATCCCCAGATCTTCATAGATAGAAAGATTGTTGGCAATTCTTCTGTCTAGTTGAGCAATGGACCGAAGGGTAACATTTTGGAAGGTCTGAAGATCTTTCCATCTCGATTTGCAAATTGAAGCCCAAGCAGGCATACCGTGAAGTAAAATGGCACGAATCACTACCTTGTATAACAAGAGTTTGTTGTCTACTGTCAGAGCGCTGTTTCGCCCCAGTAGCGCGATGAGACTAAACTTCGCTTTCTTAGCCTTGTTAAGGGAATATTGGACATGGTCGTTCCATTTGAGCTTCGAATCAATCACAACTCCGAGGTACTTATAATTTTTAACCCACTCAAGCTTCCTACCATGTAGGATGAGGGGCCTTGGAGGGTTTTTGCGTTTGCGTGTGATGAACATGGCTTTACACTTGTTAACATTTAGCTGTAAGCGCCACTTAGAGAACCAGCTCTCACACTGGTGTAGAGCTTTTTGCAGACGGCTGATGACGTGGACTGGATTACGTGCCCAGGTCACGATGGACCCGTCGTCAGCAAACAAGTAAAGATTGCACTTTGTAAACTTAGGAAAGTCGTGGATAAAGAAATTGAACAAGGCAGGCCCCAAGACAGAGCCTTGGGGAACACCAGCATTAACATCAGAAGGGTCAGACAAGGAGTCACCAACCTTTACACGGAAAGTCCTGTTTCTCAGAAAGGAGCAAACCAAGGCAATCAGGTCATCAGGGAAGCCACAAGTAATCATTTTATAAATGAGTCCATCATGCCAGACTTGATCAAAGGCCTTTTGAACGTCAAGAAAGATGATACCACCAAACATAAAAAGATTGAGAGGACCGTTCAAATCAGCAACAAGCCTCCATACCTGGAGCTGACATGAGTGAGCTGGGCGGAAGCCGAATTGTTCTTCGCGGATAAGGTTGTTTGCCTCGCAGAAGTCGTTGAACCTCTTGAGAATAGTTCGCTCAAAGACCTTGGAGAGCACTGGCAGTAAGCTAATGGGCCTGTAGCTGATGGGAAGAACAGGATCAAGTCCCGGCTTGGGAATAGTGAGGATAATTGAGTCCTTCCAGGCGCTAGGGAAATGACCTTTTAGCCAGCAGTCATTCATGATCCTGGTGATAATGTAAACAACGTTAAGAGGCAAATTCTTCAGAGCGCTGTTGGTGATGGTGTCGATGCCAGTTGCTTTTTTGTTTTTCAGGTGCTTAATGGTGTTCAAAATCTCAGAGGTGCCAATGATACTAGGGTGAGTAAGAGCGCGTTGAGAGAAGCAAAACTTGTCACACACTTCTGTGACTTCACCAGTAATATTATGCAGACAGTCCTCCTTGGGCGTAATGAATTGACTTTTCAATGAGTCAGCGATGAGTTGAGCCTTGTCCTGGTCACTGCTAACAAAATCGCCGCTTTCCGTAAGCAGAGGAGGTAGTTCAATGGCCCTTTTGCTTTTAAGGGCCCTGACAGTATTCCAAAGAGAATTGTCTTGGAC
>JAHWFO010015156.1:0-22316 GCA_023313115.1 Rhysida immarginata
CCAATGGTACCACATGGCATCATAGGGCACCATTAGGGCACGTGCTAGTAAACCAATAACCATTAACATTATTTTCTCGTGATATTCACTCATGGCACCTTGTTACGAGTCGTTTGATATATTACATGCCATGTTTTAGAATTGAAAGTTCCAATGGTACCATACGGTGTCATAGGGCACCATTAGGGCACCTCCTACTAAACTGTTAACCATTATCATTATTTTCTCGTGATAGTCACACATAGCACGCTGTTACGAGTCGTTTGATATATTACATGCCATATCTTAGCATTAAAAGTTCCAATGGTACCATATGGTTTCATAGGGCACCATTAGGGCACGTGCTACTAAACCAATAATAATTATCATTATTTTCTCGTGATAGTCTCACATAGCACGTTGTTACGAGTCGTTTGATATATTACATGCCATATCTTAGCATTGAAAGTTCCAAGGTTACCATATGGTACCATAGGGCACCACTAGGGCACGTGCTACTAAACCAATAACTATTATCATTATTTACACGTGATATTCACTCATGGCACGTTATTACGATTTGTTTGATATATTAAATGCCATATCTTAGCATTGAAAGTTCCAATGGTACCACTTGGTACCATTAAAACACGTACTATTAAACAATTCAGACATCATTATATACCGTTATATTCATTCATGAGATATCCTTGCACGTGCACGCGCCACTAGACATTTATTTTGCTATCACTAGTTATTCTTATATATTCGTTCATGATATGTTGTGACATTTTGTTTGATATATTACATACCATATCTTGTCATAGGAAATGTTTAAGAGGGTATCATAATGGTACCATTAAAGCACGTGCCATTAGAGCACGTACTTATTCCGGCTATCTCACGTTCGTACTTGTTCGTACTCTGTCCCATATTAATGGATTGGTGAAAACAGACTGTGAAAAAGTCAATTCTATTTCAAGTTATCGTAATAAATGCTAAGCTCCTTAGGAATAAAAAAAATCTCTTGATTTAGAGACCGAACTGCCCTTTCAATAATCGTCAAACACGTGCATCCTGCACGCACACCATTTCATTAACGTTTAGAGCACGCGCAGAGCCGAACCCATGTTCTCAACACGTGTTTTCCCGAATGCGAGGATAATTCGTTTCTTCCAGCAATTCAATACATCATTGAATGAATTGTGAGATTGCAATACATGTAATTCAATACATGCAACGCAATGAATTGTGGGATTGTCTACAGACGGACGGACGGACGGACGGACGGACAGCTGGACAAACCGATCACATAAGCACATTTCTATATATAGAAAATGTGCTAAAGAAAACAAAACCCTTATATATAATGAGCATTCAAAAAGAAACGTGCTGGAGGCCTAGGAACAGAAACCAGTACCTGTATGTCAGAAGTTTTGGCCCTGGCTCTTGAGGCACTTGTCCCACTGTGACACAAGGCGGTGAACGGCTGCCTCGTAAAATTCCCGGGGCTGCGTTATGAACCAGTTCCGCACGTACTGCTTGACGTCGTCGTCCGAGGTGAATTATTTTCACCTCACAGCCTTTTTTAGGGGACCCAAAAATAGCGTCATCGCAGGAAGAGAGGTCTTAACTGTATGAAAGGTGACCGAGAAACTCCCACTTGAATTTCTGCAAGAGTGCCGTGATTGTGTTGGCCGTGTAAGGTCTTGCATTGTCGTATGGTGGTCAAGGTTTGCGAGTAACGCTGGGCATTCACTATTGTCCCGTGCTGCAGGAAGTCTATCAAAAAGGGGCCATCTTGGTCAAAGAAGAATGTCAGCATAACCTTTCCTGTGCTTGTGTGGATTGCCTTTGGCACGATTGCGTTTAAATACGAGCAATGATCAGAATCGTTGTGAATTTTAATGATGTTGTCTTTGTTTTGTTTTTTTTTTCTGCTGTGTGAGCGTTTCTGCTAAGATAAATCGCCCGTGTTCTTTTGTCCCGTTTGCACGATCATCGCTCTCCAGCCCCGACGTGTTTGGCAGTGAAGCCGTGCCGTGCCGATTCCGTGCTAGCCATGTGCCATCAGATTGTTGCTTCAAAAATATAAATTCAATTGCTGAAAAGAAATTTTCACTACGCTGCCACTCCTCTACGTGAACAGTTTTTTTTTTCAGTCAGCCATGGGGAAATTTTATCATATTTGGCCACTTCAGTTTCCCTCTTCCTTCAATCTGTATGGTTCTTCTAAGATAATAATTGCTTGTTCTTCATCACAGGATATGGATGGACATGCTTTTATATACTATGATTCAGATTCTGTTGGCTTTGCCAGGTTATCTCTTCTCTGGATGTAATCCTCAATTACTGTTTCTCAGGAATGTTACCTTGTAACTCAATGCTGTAGTGGGCCAATTTTACCCCAATGGGACAATGATTATGATCTATTTGGACACTTTTAACCTTTCTAAATTAATTTGATTTTATTACATTCATGTAAATTTCTATTCTTCTATTGGCAAACTGTAATATGAAATTTTCTTTGAATTAATTTTAGGGGGGATTACTTTTAATTAATTTTTGCCCTTATGCTGGTTTATGTAGTGATAGGGAGGGTAGTCCAAACAATTTGTTACTATATATTTCTTATTTGCTTGACTCAGATGACATCTAGTCTTAAAAGCAATTTTAATTCTTTTTTCTTCAAGCCAATTTGTTGTGAATGATTTCTAATAACTAATGTTTTTTGTCTCTGCTGGTGTGGATTGTTTTCCAGCATTTTTCCTGTGATTTAATATGGTTAGTCCCAACCTGTTAAGTCTATTTTTTTGGGCTTTACTGTGTTAGCCACACAGAAATTTTACATGCCTTATTTATTTTCTAATACTGAGTTGTTAGAAATTGTAAATGCTTAGTTGTAGTTATTGTTCTTGATCATTTTGAGATTTTGAATAATACCTTTTTCAGCACTCTTTCTAGTGTTCCATAATGTTTTATGGCATTCACAAATGATTGTCCTTGAGGCTTTCAGGGGATTTAAAATATTATTAAACTTCTTCAAATTAATTTTACAACCTTGGGTGTTATTTCCCTTTTTTCTATGAATAGGTGAACACCAAACTTGTTATATTTTAGTAACATTATTTCTTTGAGAATTTTTCTACAAATGAGAATTAAACATTTTATTATACAGGGTGTTTTTAAATTGAGTACACATTTTTTGGGAGATGATAGAAGAGGTCCTTACAAGTATTTTTTGTCATATGAACATGGGGTCCCCGCAGCTCTGTTCACTTACAATACTGCATTGAACAATCAAATGACACCGGGACGCAGTGTGCGTTTGCAGGCCTAGATTATTTTATTTTTAACAATCAACACAAGCAATCTACTGTAATAACTTTTAAAGTAATTGTTTGCAAAGAAATTTCAATGTGCACTTGCTTGTTTGTTGAAAAGTCTTAGCGGGCAAACATACCTTGGTTTCCTGTAGGAGGAGCTCCCTGGTCTTCTTGAAGATGTTCCACTAATGACCAGACATTTGATGTGGTTTCAACAGGACGGCGCACCTTCGCATTACACAAGAGCAGTTAGAGATTACCTAAATGAGACATATCCTGGTCGTTGGATTGGTCGTGGCGGACCAGTTGCTTGGCCACCGAGATCGCCAGATCTCACACCGATAGATTTTTTTTATGGGATGCATAAAATCAATAGTGTACTCCGAACCCGTAGATACCGAAGAAGAATTGGCGGCTCGTGTTGTCGCGGCAGCAAGTGACATCAGCGACCGTGCAAATCAAATGTTTCCACGCGTATATCAATCCATCATAAGGCGTTGCGAATTGTGCTATGAAGCAAATGGCGGTCATTTCGAAGAATTACTGTAAAAGTCATACAGTAGATTGCTCGTGTTAATTGTTAAAAATAAAATAATCTAGTCCTATCAACGCACACTGCGTCCCGGTGTCATTTGATTGTTCAAAGCAGTATTGTAAGTAAACGAAGCTGCGGGGACCCCATGTTCATATAACAAAAAATACTTCTAAGGACCTCTTCTATCATCTCCCAAAAAATCTGTACTCAATTCAAAAAAGCCCTGTATATCTTGTTGTCTTGTTTTCTTATCTGCAAAAATTTACTGCATATAATCTATTAATGACTAATAAAGATGTTGGCTCTAATTTTCTTTGAGCCCTTTTAAGAAAAAAATCACACAACGCAGTGTAAATTTTAAACGATGTTTAAGAGATAACTTAAATCCACTATACTAATCTAGAAGCCAATTCTTTGATATTCATTTAGCTTTAATGCAATTCACTAATGTTGTAAAATTTAATAGTCTGTCTTGGAATTATTTAGTTAATTTTACTTCTAAATGATATTACATGTTTAAGAAAAATGATCTCTTAAATAATTTAAAATATTGCAGTTTTTTGCTTATTAACTGATTAATATAAAACAGTGTGAAAGAAATTAAAACGTCACATTTGTTGCTTAGTGACTAATTAATAGAAAACTAACGTTTGAAATCGTTACAATTGCAAAGAAATTGGAAAAAATATGAAATTTAGTTTTGAAGATTCATGTTGATATCTGAAGTGGCCAATGATGATGAAAATTCCCCATGGCTGGCAGAAACAGGACAACTGTTTAAGTAAAGGAATGGCAGAGTAGTAAAAAAAAAACATTTTTCACTGCTGACTTTATACTTTTTGAAGCGACAATCCGAAGAGACACGGCTAGCACGTGAAAACAATGGGAAGTCATTCACAGCAGCATACATATGTAAATAAGAGAACAGCTGAAAATTATCTTTAACAATTAAACTTAAAGCTATCATTGTAAGCCAATTTAAAGGGAATTCTAAAATTGCCTTCTACAAGAATTATTATTCTAATATAAAAAACAGTCATATTTTCGAAAGAAAAGGGCCCTTAAATAGACATAACAAAAAGCATAATTCCAAAGGATTCTATCTACCCGATTTCAAGAAGGAAAAATGTCTATTCCAAATATAAGACGCAAAAAGTAATGTAAAGAACAGCGCTTAGCTCATAATACAATATTTAATTGTAAACATAATCAAATATTTAAAAAAGGTAATACATAAAGCATAGAGTTAAATAGTCAATGAAGGGTCACTAAATCAAAAATGTGCATTTCATTCTCAATAGGATGCATAACTTTGAAATAGAAAGTAAATAATATTAGACAAAATTTAACTATGATATAATCTAATGTTCAAAACAACGAAGTATAATTTAAAATTGTAAGTTGGATATTTAAAGAAGGGCCATTATTTAAAATTGTGAGTTAGCCAACTCAGAATAGGAAAAAAAATTCCTTCCAAAAAAATTAAAGTCACAAATGTGTTAGAAATTTTTTTTTTTAATTTTTTGAACATCACAAACTCCTTTAGATCCTGGAGCAGGTGGTAGCCACTGGACGCGAGCTTTGGACTGCAAGGCAGGTGGTCAAGTTGTTCCCAACGAATCAGTACTTTTGTTTGGAACATAAGCTTGGAAACTAGATGGAAAATAGTTAAAGGTACAGTCATCAATGGGAAAAAATCCACACTTGAATTTTATTCTAAGTTTTACCGTTTCAATATTAATTTATTTTTAATAATTTAATATTACATTTAGAGTTAACATTATTAAAATTATTAAATTTAAATAATTATAATTAAAAAAGCTATTAAAACAACTCATTAGCATGAAATGTAATATTAAGTATTAAACTCGTGTGGATTATTTTCTTTGGTTGACTGTACATAGAAACTGGTAAAGAAAAACTTTTGTAAAAATATATAGTAGTTTTGTTTTTATTACAAAACGGACCTTACTTTACAAATAACCCTTGTACATGATTCTGTAGATTCATCCATTCATAAATAAATAAGAGCTTTATATACTACTAGCAGAGACACACGGCGTTGCCCGAGATAATTACAGTTGTAGGTTAAACAGAACAACCTCATGAAGTTAAATAATACATTTAAATGTGGTCAATCTCCTTTTAATGGGGAAAATCGTAAAATTAATAAAAACAAAAAATATATAATAAATAAAGTCACCAATCTTAAAAAGCGATGAAGAAACTTGTGAGATGGAAGAAAACTCAAAGGATGTAGTCTATTGAAGATGTTGTTGATAGCAGAAATAAACCTGTTAGAAGTCCTGAACCTGTTAGAACCTGTTAATATGTAGATGAAGTCTTGTGAAGATAATGTTGATAGTGGAAAACGATAATCTTGAAGGAAGTGTTGGTTTTGAACTACAGATGAAATTTTGCAGAGGGTGATCCAAATATTTGGGATATATAAAACGTTTTCGAGAATATTTCAAGATTGGTGACTTTATTTATTATTTATTTTTTTGTTTTTATTAATTTTACGATTTTCCCCATTAAAAAGAGACTGACCACATTTAAATTTAAAATTAATCATTTAAACTCCTTAGATCAATAATTAAATAATAAATTTGTTTTCAGTAATTCTACAATTTACTGCTATAGACGAAGCAGTTGTTCAGATGTTTCCGATGCCTGGATAACTTTTTGTTATCTCTGCCCAATATTCATTTATTTCTTCGCTGGCATTTCGATAGATATGAATTGTTATAATCCTTCAAAAGATTATTATAGGACATAATACCTATGGTTGTTGGTTTGAAGAGTTGAGTTCATGTATGCTTTGTTATCGGTTATGTTGCCAACTGTAACTCGGACGAAGGGACTGCCTCCTCTGTCATCTTTCAATCTTTCTCAATAGTCTGCTAACTCTCCATTATCTCCACTTACGGATCATTATTAAATATTTCCAAGAAAACGTTAACTTCTAAGAAAATCCCGAACAACAGGAATTTTACGTATTATTACAAAGTCAATTTTTTTTTATAATTCTCAGAGGTGGGATGTAACCATCATTCCTAATGAACTTACTTATATTGCACACTTTGACCGGGCTTTAATTACCCTCTTATTGTTCTGTCTCAGAATAAATGTTATCCATCCTCACCCCCAAGGAGCATCACTGGAAACTTTAGAACAGGGCCGTCCAACTCGTGCATTTCGCCCGCGTGCAACATAAATTGCTCGCGGACAAAGCTCAAGGGCAAAGCCGACGAGATAGTCCAAAACTCAGGAGGGGAGTAGGTATAGTTTTCCTATGCAGTGTTGCCAGACTTTAGGGGGCGATTGCATTAAATGAGGCATTATTTCTTTTGTTACTGACACTTGCTTGTTTTTCGTCTCGCATAACATGGCGCACATTCCTAAAAAGCATAAAATCACTGAACCAGTATTTAAACCGCAGTGGGAGAATATGTTTTTTTTTCATTGTTCACAGATCGGATTCGAAATGCTTAATATGTAATCATGTCCTATGAGGGAAAAATTATAATTCTACCTGCCATCGAGAAAATTGTCACATCAATACGAAGGAATTAAAATGGTAGGCTGCCTCTTTTTTGTAACAATGTCGAATTGATAATTAGCAACTCGACTTTAAGGAACTGATCAACATAATGTGCAATAGGGATAAGGAAGAATACCCGCGTGCACGGGCGCTGCCCGCAGAGAGAAATCTTGGAAGGCATGCTTTAGATCTATCTTTTAAAATTTCCCTTGCTCTTGACGTAAAAGCTCTTATACCCTCCTGCTCTAGTGGACCTTCAGTTGTTCAGATGTTTCCAGTGCCCGGATAGCTTTTTATCTTTCTGTTGCAAATTTCACTGATCAATACTTGTTCATTCTCTTACTTTTGCCAAACACACAAATTTTCGCTAGTCGTCTGGACGTTTTTAAGGAGCTCAAGGGAGATCCGGGAGACCTATGTGATTCCTTATCCTCCTCGATAAACACTGCCTTATCTTTGTCCTGTCATTATATTTATGCTCGTTGTTAATAATTCGTTACCCCCTCCCTAAAAAATGTTAATATGGTTAATTATGTAGTGCCACACTACTTAATGTGTTAAGTATATAGTGCAACACCAGTTAAAGTGTTAAGTATACAGTGCAACACCAGTTAATGTGTTATCAAACTTTCAACCCCCTTTCTCCCTCTTAGGGGTTGAATTTCAAAAAACCCCTTTCTAATGCTCACATACGTTTTGTAAAGAACCTTTGTACAAAATTTCAAGTTTCTAGGCCTTATGGTTTGGGCTGTGCATTGATCACTCACTCACTCACTCACTCAGTTTCTTCTTTTATATATAGATATAAAATATTTTTTGTTTTTTGCACTTAAAAACATTTTCATGATTCGATGTTTCGGATTGCAGATTCGAAACTAAGTCACCTTTTTATTTATTTGAAATTACAGCATCCCAGGAAGGATAATGGTACAGGAATAGAAAACGCAATTAGAATTGATTCTCCTTTATTTATTACTTTATCCGGAAACTATATCATGTAGCAGGTTTCAGAATGTTTTTAATATATGGGACAAGTGGCTAAATATACACGTATTGAGTTACTCTGTTTTGGACTTCAAAGTCTAGCCATGCAGTAAAAATGCTACCTAATAAGATAACTGCATACCAGCCGGTGTGTGAATTGCAAAACCGATTATTTACAAACATCTTTCATTTATTGTACGTTTTTTTACTTATTTCAGTATAATCGAGTAAATACAGCAAAGAGACCATGCGTAAGTGACGAAGTCCACATGAAATGTCTCAAAAATTGCAATAAAAAAGCTGAAGAAAAGATTCATTGCAGGTAATTCTTAAATATGAATATTGTACTGTATTGGCAAGCTGTATTTTAGAAACTGTGATTAGAAGGAGTCCAGCTGTGAAAAAATGTATATTTGTTGTTAAATGTGTGAAAACAAAAGAATTGGATGGGTGAGGGGGTCGGAATAAAATAGTAATCTGGAAGAGCTCTTCGACAGTAAGGCTATCATCATTCAGCAGGGACCAAGGAGTACACTGTGGGGAACCGAGTGAACTGACTAGAAAGCGGAAAAACTGAATTTATATAGCGAAAAGACCACGGTTATAGGCCAATCAGAGAAATTACACCAGAAGGGGACAAATTAATGCTTGGGCAGTTGGGTCCATTATTGGATTAATGCTGAGTCGCCAATGGGACCTGAGTATAAATTTACTAGTAAATTATTATTGGTTTTTTGTATGGCCATACTTTCAAAAGCGTCCAGCAGGTGTTTTTTATTTATTGAAGGTAACAATTTTAAATTATCGATAGAAAAATCATGTCCAGTCTCGGTGGAGTGTTTTGCTTTGACGGAAAGGTTGCTTCTCCCGAATCTTCTATGGCCTAGGTGTTCTTTAAACCTGGTTGATAAACGGCGTTTCGTTTGACCTTTGTAAACCATTGGGCAATGGGAACAGTGGGCTTCATAGAAAGATGTTGATTAATGAAATTAAGATTAATGAATGCATTAGTTTAACAGAACTCTTCGTCAACAACGACATCTTTCAATATAATGGCCAGGTTTATAAAATGAATAGTGGCACTTCCATGGGATCATGCCTCAGTCCGATAATGGCTAAGATTTTCCTCAAAAGTTTCGAGGACATTCTAAAAAACTCTGGTAACTATTTTCCCGACACTTGGTTCCGGTACGTCGATGACATTTTTGCCATTTTCGATAACAATATTTGTGACGTAAATAATTTCGTTCAACACTTCAATAGCTTCTTTCTCTCGGTCAACTTTACTTTCGAAATGGAAGAGAATAATAAGCTACCCTTTTTGGATACTTTAATTATTAGGGATAATAACTCATTATCTTTCGACGTTTTTCTAAAACCAACCAATAAACTAAATTATATTTCCATTGATTCTAGTCACCCCTAGAACCAAAAAGTTTCTACCTTTATCTTTATGATCGATTTAGCCCTCAATCTTCCAGTAAGTAAGACCGCTTTTAAGCACGAAATCTCCTTAATTAAAAATATTGCTATAAAAAACGGTTACAGCTCTAGAACTGTTGTAGACCTGTTAAGAAAAAGGAAATTCAAAAAGTTTATTTCAGACACAACCACCTTAAACACCTTTAAAGAAAAGAAAAAAATTATCTCCTTACCCTATAATAAGTTTTTTATTAAAGGACTTAATTTGATCTGTAAACCACATAACATTTCTTTATCTTTTAGCAATCCGAACCAAAAACGATATTTGTTGGATAATCCCAAGGACAAAGTATCACACCTACAGAAGTCTGGAATCTATGAAGCCCACTGTTCCCATTGCCCAATGGTTTACAAATGTCAAACGAAACGCAGTTTATTGACCAGGTTTAAAGAACACATAGACCACAGAAGATTCGGGAGAAGCAACCTTTCCTCCATAGCAAAACACTCCGTCGAGACTGGGCATGATTTTTCTATCAATAATTTAAAATTGTTACATTCAATAAATAAAAAACACTTGCTAGACGCTTTTGAAAGTATTGCCGTACAAAAAACCAATAATAATTTACTACTAAATTCAGACTGAGGTCCCATTGGCGACTCTGTATTAATCCAGTGGTGGACCCAACTGCCCAATCATTAATTTGTCCCCTTCTGGTGTAATTTCTCTGATTGGCCTAAAACCGTGGTCTTTTCGCTATATGTATTCAGTTTTTCCGCTTTCAAGTCAGTACACTTGTACACTTCACTGTTCGATTGTCGATTGTCTTTCAAGTCAGTTCACCCGGTTCCCCCTAGTGTACTCCTTGGTCCCTGCTCAATGATGATAGCCTTACTGTCGAAAAGCACTTCCAGGTTCATGTTGTACTTTTCCTTATTTTTTGTTGTGGTGAACGAGTTTTTTATTTCTTTTATTTACTATTATCCACATAATTATATTCTCCTTTTTTGTCATATTAGTACACATTCTGTTTACTTCTGTGCCTTTATTCCGGAAAATTTTTCATTTTATATACAATTTTTCGATCATGGTTTCAATTTCAATTTCGTTTTGAACGTCTTTCAGTTACGTATTTTCATTTTAGTTACGTATTTTTGATTTTTGCTGTGGAAAATGATTTCTGGTCGTTTTTCGTGTCTGTTTGTACAGTTATACACAGAATAATTTTGAGGAATGGTTTTGAATTAATTATTTCTCGGACCCAAAATCTTCAAAAATAAGACAGCCAGACAGCTAACTACTCCACGGCTTACCCTTGCCCAGAACTGGCATGGCTTCAATTTGCTTCATTTTGTTGGCGCTGTTAACAGTAGGATTCGGAGTCTATCTTTAATATATGTCATTGGTTTAAGATAATTAGATTGCAATAACTGAATGAAAATATTTTTTTAAAACTTGAAAATTGACATTTCAAAAATCAGAGAAATCATCATATAATTTTATGTTCCAGTACATCATTTTACTTTTCAAATGTAAAAACCATGTTATCAATGAAAGGATATTACATTTTAAAGAAGAAAAAATGTATTTGATATCCAAAGATTATTATAAAAATAAAAATATTGCAATAATTAAAATTCTTATGCTCCACCTGAGTTTAACAATAATACTGTCGTAACAATCGAAGCAATTCCTTCTTGATTAACCTTGGACCTCGTGACATTGATTAGCCAATAGGATCGCTTGGACCTACACAGACACAAACGAACAGACTTTTGGTTTTATATACAGGGTGTCTCAAAATTCCTGGTACAAACTTTGCGAGGTGATAGAGGGTGCAACCGTAAGCATCTTTTCTCTATAGTGTTTTTAGGGAAACTCAACCCCTGCAAAGATATGAGAGGATAAAAGTAGGATCCACCGCCTGCAATGTGGCTGACCTGCGTACAGAACAGCTCTAAACATCCAATGACTGTAATTGGGTATGTGTCACGGAATTTTGAAGAGTATTCAAAGATTGAGAAAATTTCCGCGTCAAGAATTATCGTCAATAATATTTGGAAATTAAAAGAAAAAGACTTCACCCTGGGAAGCGAGAAAGGAGCGCTCGCGAGACTCGCGAATTGTGCGAGACCGAACCACGAAAGGAGAAGGGGAGCGCAAGTGAAATCAGAAAGGAAGTGGTTACCGAGGGAAAAGGTTGAACCAGCGAGCGCATATGGTTCGAGGTTAACATGGAGGACCGGTGGAAGTCGTCGGAAAATTAAAGATGCTGAGTTTGCTGCAATATTGGATAAGAATTGCGGAGCGGACGAGTGCAGCTTAATAGAAATTATCCCGAGACATGACGGCTTGTGGGTTCCTCAGTTGAGCGAACATCGCGTTGAAGCGGAGCAGCCGGAACCGATATGAGAAGGACGGCAACAGACGGAATGCTTCAAACAACTACGTCCCCGCTCGGCAGCGCGTCAGGACTGCGCCAAATTCAATTCAGCCGGTAATGACATTTTGACTCTCCATGTCATTAGCACTGTTAGAATATCCCTGCCAAGTCTATACCTATCCAACGTTACTTGTTATGTTGAGAATTCTCGAGGCACTCAGCAAGCTTATAGAGAATTAGAATTTAAAGAATACACTGCATCGGTTTACGGTATATTTTCATTCAGCTTCAAAGCGTATTTGGAAACGGACGTTGGAGGCTTTATAACAGTGACCTGAAAAAGGGAAAAAAAAGAAAAAGAAAACTGCTGCAATGAAAGTGAATAGTGTTTCACCTGTGTTTTCTTTTCTATTAAGATAAGCGGGCGGCGGTACATTTGCTTAGCACTTAATGTGCTTTACTATTATAAAGAACAATTTGGAATAAGTTTACAGCTATTGCGCTGTATGGAATTTTCGGAATATCCTAGTAAACTCAAGCTCTTGAATATATCAGATGAGTTTAATTAATTGAAGGCTTGGGAGACCTATTGCTTATTTGTGGGTCTATTGCCAGGATTATCACAAGCGTTTAAATTGGGCACAGAAGAGGATATATGTTATTCGTGAAATACGTTCGTTTGAACAGCACCCGTATTGCTTATTGGAGGGCGTAGATATGTGCTTATTTATATCAGTAGCTAAAGAGATAAGCATATTAGCAAATGGAACACTTGTCTGTAGTATATAAGATTGTGATGGACTAGAATGCATACTACCTGTTTAAGTAATTTCGAAGAGCGCCCGGATTGCTAATTAATGGGGGCACTAACAGCTACATTTACATGTGTTATGGATTAAATAATTAAGCTACTTATTACATGGAATATTATGGCTTTATTAATTTATTCGATAGTGGTGTTCTAGTTTACATGCTACCGGCTTCATCACGTTTCATCTTTATTGACGATATATGTTCTTTCTCTTCTTTGAGTTTTAAGAAGACCTGGCTGGACTTCAGCATCATTGTGACTGCGACGGGATCTTCACGGAGGAAGCGCAATTGGTAGCAAGCTTCGGGCAGAATCAATTGGGCTTCGCACCGAGTTCCCCCGTACGATTTGGGGTCTACGGTAGAAGAAGCTGCAACCTGCCAAGTTAGAAAAAAATACTCAATTAGCAAGCAGGCTAAAGTTGTCGTTATGAAATTTTGTAACTGAATATTGGTATTAATACAAGTTAAATTTTAGCGAAGGTTAACTTTAGTGATTTGAATTATTTTTATACTTGGAAGTCATTCATCTTACCTTAAATTATATTAAATCTTCGAATGCAGCCAGAAACTGTGAAAAAAAGAATAACTATTTGTGTCTTAATTAAATTTGGATTTAATTATTAATCTTTATCTTTATATTTTCCACACCTGCTTTGTTTCTAATTTACCTTACACGCTTCCACGTTACAACGTGACACAAAAAACGAAATACGAATATTGACAGTACAGTGTTTGATTAGAAGTACGTATTTTATTCAAAGCAAATGCTCAAAATTTTCGCCACCAACCAGTACACACAGTTAACATCTGCGTACTAATGATTGGCGTGCGTGTTGAAAAATTTGTGTATGGGCTTGGATTTCACCAGCTGAAACAGCAATGCGCGCAATAAAATCATCAATGTCTTGGACTTCTGTTGCACACACCAATGTTTTCATGTGGCCTCACAACCAGAAATCGAGAGGAGACAGGTAGGGCGAACGTGTTGGCCACTGTACCGGGCCACCCCGACCAATCCACCGACCATCAAACAAGTTGTCAAGCACATTGCGTACATTACCTGCGAAATGAGCTGGTGCTCCATCATGCTGACACCACATCAATCTAATGGAACAAGCTAATGGAACATCCTCCAACAAATCTGGAAATACTTCCTCCAGAAACACTTGATAAATGTGTCCGTTGAGGCGAGGAGGTATTAGGTAAGGCCCGATCAGCGTATTGTCAAGTATGCCACACAACGAATTCACCCCAAATTTATGTTGATGTCCATGGCGAAATATCGCATGTGGATTGGCTATTGTTCATGTGTGATTGTTTCTATAGTTGATAATTCCATCACGGTTAAAGAAGGCTGCATCGGTGATGAGAACATATGATGTGAATAGCTGATCTCTTTTCGATTCTTGTAGTAACCATTGTACAAACTGCATTCGAACCGGATAATCTTAAGGAAGCAGCGGCTGCACTCGTTGATGGTGAAATGTACACATGCCGTTCTCACGAAGCACACGCCAAACCGTACTTCGTGAAATACCTGGTTCTGCGATGCGATGCGGGTGCTACTGAATGGGTATTCTTCAAAGTATTCAAGTATTTCAATCTCCTGCCGAGCAACGCGTGGACATCCAGAATCAGGTCGCTGAACACGAAGCGTTCCATTTTCGCGAACTCTAATGTGAATTCTGGTAAACAGCCGGCTGTCAGGATGTACTAGACGTGGAAACTGGTGACGATAAATTCGTGCAGCCTCCCTGCTGTTTCCATTTGCTACACCATAAATGTAATGCGTGTCGTCAAGCTCAGTATTTGTGAATCACTGGTTCCAGAACTGATTCCACAAAACAATGGACAGGATTGTAGTAGCAACATTTTATCGGTAGGCTTCGAATTTGCATGCATTTACATATTGAGAACTTGTCTTTGCAGTAGGGGTGGTTGATGAATTTAATTACGTATGTTTTATCAAGTGACACTTCATTGACAATAATCAATTAGCAACAGATCACGCTTATGTTTTGGGAGAGTTCATCATAATGCTAAACAATTCGAACCTCATTTATCATTTTCATTGATTGTGTTTCAGTAATGGGATAATGGAATGGCAAAGTTTAAGGAGTTCAAATTACCGTCCTTGGATATTTAGAGCTGTTCTGTACGTAGGTCGACCACATTGCAGGCGGTGCATCCTACTTTTAATCCCTCATATCTTTGCAGGGATTGAGTTTCCCCAAAAACATTATAGAAAAAACATGATTATGGTTACACCCTCTATCATCTCGCAAAGATTGTACCAGGAATTTTGAGACACCCTGTGTATAGATATATCTCTCCATTGAAAATTGCTAGGTGGGATGGTGAAGGTAACATTTGTGCACGTGCTATTGAACCTATTTAGATAATACAGTAGAGTCCACTTATAAGAGAACCGGATAAAAGAGTAGTCCGTATTTAAGAGCAGTTTCTCATGTTCCCGACTATTTCGCCTCTACTTTCTATACTAAGATAGTACGAATATAAGAGGTCTGGATAAAAGAGTAATCCGCTTATAAGAGTGTTATTTTTTTACCTAATTTCTCTTTTAGTCCTCATATAAGAGCTTTGAAAATGAACATATGATTGGTTGCTGCGATTGGTCACTACAGTCTGTAGAATGGATATACTGTACTATAGCTATAAAAGCACAATCGATTGTCGATGTTGATTGGATGTCTGTTTCGACGACATAAGCAAGCCCATCTTCCCGAATTTCTAGATCTTTTAGATCCTGTTGATTGGGCTCTTTATTGTTCAATCTACAATCCGACTCTCGTCCCTGCCTTATAGAGACTTCCTTTTCCAACTCAGTGTACATCATCTGGCTTACTTTTTGGGCGAGCGTGCAAAGTGAGCTCGGCTCCTGGACCACTCGCATTTTTTCTTTCCACTTTACTGATCGATTATCTGTGTTGATTAAAGTTTCTCAAGTTCGAGTTCTAGAGAATGGCATCTAAAACAAGGAACACCTTACTTATGAGAAAAAACTGGAAGTCATTGAGGCACTGAAGACAAAATCAAAGAAAGATGTACAAGTCGCTTATTTCAATTCTTTCTTGGATTAAGAGGTATAGTTACTTTGGTTGTTTACGTAGATTCCGTGGGGTGTGATGATTTTGAGCCATCGAACAGTTGCTTAGAGCGTCTTAAAGCACATTACACCTATTGAACCAAGGCATCATCCGAGCAACAAAGGCGCACTTCCGAACGATGATCATGCGTAAAATGCTTCACGGATTAAGTGATGGCACATCAGCGACCGCTTTTGTGATATTGTTTGTTTTATTGAAAGCGTCTGGTATATATTTTAATTTTTTACAAACTAAGATAACCAATCTCTACAGTTCTTGATTTCAGTACAATTAAACTATACGAAATTGTCAGATGAAATATCTTAATAAACGATCATTATTGCTTACGTGTGGTCCGGTTGTAAGAGCAGTCCGGATTGAAGAGCAATTTTCTCTGTTCCCGAGGTGACTCTTATAAGCGGACTCTCCTGCATTTGTGATTGATTCGTGGCATGTAACATGTCCATCGTCCTATGAAAATAGTAATGACTAACCGCTTCTATCTCGTCATTAGGATTTGTTTGATATATTAATTAATATATCTTCACATTGAAAATTGCTAGGTGGGAAAATAGAGGTACCATTTTTGCACGTGCCAATGAACTGATTTAAATAAAATTTGTGATTGGCTTGTGTCATGAACCATAATAATGGACTGACGAAAACAGATTTTGAAAAACTTTCATAGTCTCAAAGGAGTTAGAGTTACGGACGGACAGACAGACACGTTTCCCCACACGGACAGCATAAATAACATTTCGGTACTTAATAAACCATTAAGGAATGACATAACCAAGTACCGAAATGTAAATCTGTACCATTCGAGGAACCATATTTTAAACCACCCTGTGATAATATTGTAAGTTTCTAATGGAGCATAAAGACATTAAACCTCGTACTTTTAAACCAATTGCGACATCATTAAGTTAACGTTATATTCATTTATGACACATCATTTCAAATCGTTTTATATACTACATGCCATATTTTAGCATTGAAAGTTCCAATGAACCATAATGGTTTAACTAAACCAGGTTTCTTGAAACCAATTTCGACTACCATTAATTTTACGTTATATTCATTCATGACCCATCATTCCAAGTCGTTTGGTATATTACATGCCATATTTTAGCCTAGAAAATTCCAATGAACCATATGGGTTCCACTAAACCAGGTTCCTTGAAACCAATTTCGACTGCCAGTACTTTTACGTTATATTCATTCATGACACATCATTCCAAGTCGTTTGATATATTACATTCCATATTTTAGCATTGAAAGTTCCAATGAACCAAAATGGTTCCACTAAACCAGGTTCATTGAAACCACTTTCAACTAACATTATTTAAAGTTATTTTCATTCATGACACATCATTCCAAGTCGTTTGACATATTATCTGCATTTATTAGCATTGAAAGTTCCAATGAACCATAATGGTTCCACTAAACCAGGTTCCTAGAAACTAATTTGGACTATCAATAATTTTACGCTATATTCATTCATGACACATCATTCCAAGTCGTTTGATATATTACATGCCATAATTTAGCATTGAAGTTCCAGTGAACCATAATGGTTCCACTAAACCAGGTTCATTGGAATCTCTTTCAACCATCATTAATTTTACGTTATATTCATTCATGATACATCATTACAAGTCGTTTGACAAATTACATGCCATATTTTAGCATTTAAAGTTCCAATGACCCATAATGGTTCCATTAAACCAGATGTCTTTCCTCTTGATCACTGAGTAATTTTAGTCACTTTTCTTCAAAACCTGCTGCAATATGCAAAGGGATGCTTCTTCCCTTCGAATTTCTGCGACAAAACCGCGCCCAACGCATAGGAACTGGCGTCAGTGGTAGCAATGAAAAGTTTACAAAAATCAGAATCTTTTGAGAACTTTTGCATGCCTAAGAGTTGTTTGAGGATCTGGAAAGCTTTCTCGACTTCTTCTGTCCATTCGAAGGGTACGTCTTGTTTTGTTAGTTTTGTTAATGGTTTTTCAATGGCACTAAATGATCTGACGTGCCTTTTGCAATAGTTAGCTCTTCCTAGATAAGATTGTATCTCTTTAACAGTTTCGGGTCTTGGAAAATTTTTAACAGCAGTAATTTTGCCCGTATCTGGTGCAATTCAATGTTCAGAGATGATATGACCTAAAAATCTGACTTCCTCATTAAGAAACTGACAATTTCGAGGTTTTAACTATCCAGCAGGCGCGCATATATGAGAGATACACAACAAATGAATTTCGTTTAATATCTTTAGGCGAGATGGCGCTATAATCGCCTGACTTTGGCTATTCCCCCTGCTTCCTTTGACCTATCTTCAGTCCATGTCTGCATTTTGAAGCGTTATTAAGGCTTTGTAGATCTGTTATTTGTATTTCAGAGATACACGTGACCATTCAGGATAGATTTGGTTGTATACAATTTTCGTTGTTCTAATAATAAAAAATCATTATTGTTTCAGGCTTTATCATTTGTTACTTCCATATTATCTTTATACTTCTAATTCATCTTTACACAAATGTAAATAGTTCACTGGACATAATCTGCAGTTTCATTTATTTTATTCTTACGTCATTTCGGTAAATCTTTGGTCATTTTATATTGTTATTGCGTTTTTTGTTTACATTGTTTCCATTTCGTTTAAAATTTTTTTTTAAAATAAATTGTACCCTTTAATCTATAACTGATTACAACGTTATTTTAAATGGTACACTCTTGAAAATTTACATTTTGCAATAGCGTATCAGGAAATACACACGACCTTGCACGTTCGTTTAGAGGGTGTGCCCGCTGGAAGGTTAATTTGAGATTCACTTCCTTTAACTGTTCAAACTATACTCTTAGGCTTGCCAAATGTTCTGGGAATGTTTCAGTGAAGAAAATAAAATCGTCTAAAGAGACTAAAATGCGGTCTTGTAGGTCTCTAACAATAAAATTAGCTGTTCTTTGCCACAGCGCTGGGGACTTATTAAGTCCCATAGCTAGTCGCTTGAATTGAAACTTCGAATCCGGGGTACAGAACGAGGCCTTTTCATGGATCACTAATTCTAGTTGGAAATAGCCCTGATTAGCATCTAGTACACTAAAGTACTTAGCTTTAACCAATTGTGATGACGTCTCATTTATGTTAGGTACAGGAAATGAGTCCACCTTTTGATCTTATTTAGCTTACGATAATCCACAACAAACCGATATGAACCAACTTCCTTTTAACTAACAAACCTGGTGTGCTCCAGGGGCTCATGCTGGGTTCTATAACTTGGTTTTTTAATAGACTGTCAATCATTTCTTTCATGATACCCCTCTGGGAGTAGGGAATCCTATAAGGTGGTTGAGCTATAAGGGGCGAGGAACCTGTATCAATTTTATGATGCTCAATTTTGCATCATCCCAGATCCCAGTCCTCATGCGAGAACACACCATTAAATTCATATAACAATTTTTCTAAAGGTTTTCTTTTATCAGATGCCAAATGATCCAAATAAAATAAATTTAGAAATTCTTTTTTCCCAAATTTTTCCTCCTTTCTTCAATGAGAGTGCTCAGTTCTACATTCTCCTCTTCTGCTTCACTCAGATTCCCAACAATTTTGTTAACATTAACAACCAATGTTTTACCAGAGTAGTTCATTAAATGAATGGGTATTGTATCAAATTTTGAAACCTTAACCACCTGCTGTGCACGCTCTCTGATTCCATCCCTTTGTCTCCTCTCTGTTCCGTGCCCTTTTTTGCTCTCTTAAAAGTAATCTTTACTCTACTCGTCTACTAATTCTATCCTCCATCTCTGAATTTTCCTGTGTGATTTTTTTCTTTCGTATATCCATCTCCCCACACATTCAACGCACTATCATCTGCGCCCCATTTCTTTTCTACCTCTCCCTGCTCTATGGCTTGTCGCAGCATTTCTGGTTTTCTAAACATGACTACTTGTCTCAATGATGGCAACAACCCTTCTATAAAATGTTCTCTCATCCTTTAGCTTCACCTCTGCTTTTCTTCTCCATCTACTGCCTTCTTAGTTCTATTTCCCAAACTCTGCAGACATGTTACGTTCTGGCATATTGACTCTGCTCCTCCTTGTCTGCATACCAGAAGTAATCTCTTGCTTCTTCCTTTAGGCTCTTTCCCGAACCTCTCTTTAAAAGCTTCTCTCAATGTAACCACTTCTCGCATGTCTCCATCTTCTCGACAATAGAACTGCGCGTTCCCTGTCAACTTGATTTTTGCGATGTTAAATTTTGCTTCTGGGGCCAAATTCATCATAATGCCCACCTCATCTATCCTTAAAAAGAAGGCTGCTGGATCCATTTATTTCACCAGCCAAAGCAAATGACTGCAGCAGGAGGGCATGCAAAAGGAATGGTGATTCGAAACTACCGAAGCTATTAATATGAAATTAGATCTGTATTTTGTTTCATAATGCAGATACTCAATAAGAAAAGATTTTCCGAAATACATCCCGTACGGGGATCAAATAGAAAATGTAAGTTTTTATGAAAAGTCCTATTTAAGTTAAATCCATGATTAAATCCATGAAAATAAGTATATGGCAATTTGATAAGAAATAAAGAAAGATGTGTTTCATGATTTTTAGAAATTTACCGCTTGAGAGGATATTCTAATTAGCTGCAGGGGTTTTGGCTGAGTAATGATTGTAACAAAATTACTTCTATAGCACAAAATTTATTTTTAATTCCAAGAAATGGCACTGGCTGTATTTTAAAATACAGTATTGATTATTTGTTTGCAAATCTCTACAACCCGAATAGGTACACAGTGAGGGCATACTTTGCATGACGTTCACTCCAAATATATGAAAATTGTTTTGCATAATCTACAAATAGCAGACTTTTTTCTTCATTAAAATGTAATGTCCAGTTACTGAGAGCATGGTTTTTACACCTAAATATAAGGTCGATATAATTAATACAATTACCAGAAAATCTATAAATTGGGTGGATTTAATTAAATTCTCCACTTCTGTGCAGGCTACAGATCGCGTTACTGCACGGATAGTTATGAAACTCTGTACATGTTATGCAGACATGGGGAAGAGAATTCCAACAGAAAATGTTTTGTGTATATGGTTGTCATCAGGGGAGAAATGATGCTGCAAGATCTTACACAGATGACAGTGATGACTACTGGAATGCTGTTAGAAGAACTGTTCAATATGCGCACCCTCTGCGTCGATGGCATGCTGGAAGCACAGGACAACATATTCAACAGAAGCACGAAGCATCTCCCGTGAAATGGCTGCAACATGACGAATGATGTTGTTGGCTTTTACTCAGGCAAGGTTCGCGTGCTTCCATGATAAAAATGATCCTTCAGCATTCCCCATAGCCAGAAGTAACTTGGATTAAGGTCTGGTGAACAAGCAGGTCACATATTTGGAAAGTCTTTCACAGAACACCTACAACACCGAACTGGTATGAAAAAGTTATTTTACTGGGCGAACCACTTGCGTTGCTGCATCATCTTGCATGTAGACTGTTACTTGTAAACACACGCTTTCCTGCAATGCATTGGTTGTTTGTAAAATAGGTTGTTCACTGATTCCTCAATACCGAGCCGAAACTGTTGAAAATAATTACATCAAATTTTGACTGTAGATTTACTTTTTGACGTAAGCACCCACCATGACAGGACTTTACGAAATTCATTCCCTAACGGGATTAGATAGGGGATGTAAATTTGTAATCTAAATATCCATATACAGGGTGTAACAAAAAGACTGGGACAGTGGAATATCTGTGGAAATACACATTGGATTGACAAGACAAAAAACAACAACACGTGTTTTATATTTTTAAAAACTAACAAATAATCAATTTAGATGTGTTGGGGTGATCAATTCAACTTTTTGAGAGCAGGGGCGTGGAAAACATTGAAATATTAAATAGGAACCCCTGTTTTTAATGGTATATTGAGATTATACCCAACATATGAGAAATTTTTTATTCCTGATGTTTTTTCAATTGATCCAACCGTTTGGGAGATAAAGTCATGTGTGGAATTTTAAAGTTTTGAACCTAATTTTTTCGGTGAAGACAAAAAGAGTTGGGGCTTACAGACATTCACATTCTACTTTTTGATGGATCCGAAGTCAGAATTTAAAAGTCCAAAAGTTTATAATGCACATTAAATATAGGTTTTTTTTAAGATCTCAGGGAGTAAGGGTGGGAGTAGAGTTTGGTAT
>JAHWFO010015157.1:0-12628 GCA_023313115.1 Rhysida immarginata
GTTACCATTGATGTTATTTATCCACAGTTAAGGTAATTTGGTTTTTTATTTTTATACGCCAACTTAAGTTACGATATAAAACTTATCCATAATCAGTAAGACTACCTTCTCAAACAAAATCTAAAACTCCTGCGCCTAATTAATATAGAAATGGCCGTTTTCGACTTCGTGTGAGTGAAAATTATCATTTTTTATGTAAGATTTAAACAACTTCTAACTTGAATTGCCTGCTATCCTTTTAAATATTTGAAAGATTTTTTTAAGATGATTACCGGCATAACCAAATTTTTCTTGCTGAATTTTCTCATCATAAATAGCTCGCACCACAACTTGTGGCAAAATATCTTGTTCTTCAAATTCGGGTCGAATGGCAGGTATTTCTCGAAGGATTTCATCTGATTCTTCAGCTGTAACTGAGAGATCATACTGAAAAAAAAAATTAAGTGAAATCAAACAGATATTTTTCTCTTGTTAAATCAATAAAATATTCATCTTGAGATGTGTAGATGAGATTTTTGTTCGTACTTCGCATTTTTTGTCTGGATCTTGTTCGACGTTATATTGCATAGTTAATGCCATTGTCCCCATTCCTTTACCTGTGACATCAAAATAAACTCTTCCCTTTGCTGGTACCTGAAAAATTGGCATATTCAGATATTGAATATTCTATTACAAAGGAAACGAATTAGATAAAAATTGATAGCAAAATTAATTAATGTTATCAATTAATTGTTACTAATTTATTGCTTTAAGCGAAGTAATAAAGTTTGCTTAAAAATATTTAGAATTATTTTATGGGATAGTAATAATTAGATATGTAGGCGATTATCCTAGAAAGTATTTACAGATGGTCTGAGGAAGAAAAGGAAGTTAAAGTACTTCTTAAAAATAGTTAAATAAACGAGTTAAAAAATTACAAAGCTACTTTTGAATTTAAAAAAATGTAGCTTTGAACTTAATATTTATAAAATCAACTGAACTAAATAAAAACTTTATGATTTTTGATGTTAGAGTATCATATTTAAGATAAAGCTTAAAATTATCCCACATACAATGAAACCCCATATATAATGTACCACGCCTAAATCTTTTAAAAATTAAACCCTAATATATCTCTTGTTAGTCAATCCCCACTGAATTTTTATATATTGTTTTCGCTGTATTTATAATTTTACTAAAATTTTAATGCAACCTAAAACATTACATTTAGTGAAAAGTAGTAAAAATCTTTACCTTTATTTCTTTAACGGAATGTGGACTGTCTCTCCGTAATCTGATAGTTGTCTTTGATGCTGCAGAGGCGCTACTACTTATGTTACACTCCATATCCAATGCTGGAACTTTGGATCTGGAATTGTATTCTGCCAGTGCTTGTAACGCTATTACGGTATCCTAAAGTAATAATAAAAGGAGACTATTTAAGAAACATCGTCGAACTAAAACAAATTAGTTTATCAAATGAGGTAGGAAGTGAATCTCTGAACAAGAATTATTTCACTTATTCATTTCCAGCATGGAGTAGATATTTTAATGAACCTTTTGACAATTTGTTTGTAATTTTTGCAATTTATTATTATTGCATCCCGCGGAGACTTGTAATACCTGGCTCATATCATTACATTCTTGTATTGTGTTTTTTAGTTTTTATCTTTTGTCGTGATCTATGAGAAGATATCAGAAAGTAACACCATTTATTTTTTTCAAAGAAAATTACAAAAAACATGCAGGTAAACAACTAATAAAGGACTAAAAGAAAATAGGGTCAAAAATGATACGGTAAGTTTATTGCGCCTTACGCGTTTCGGCATTACGCCATCATCGGAGGCTATACATCTACAAGAAGTTAAACTGGCCGTATTAGAACAAAGATACGAAGATAATTATGAACAAATATCATCGAAGATAATTATGACGATACCATAATTATCTTCGATGAACAAAAAACGAATAGTGATAATATACTACAAACCTTCAATAGCGCCCACAACGCACTAACTTACACCCTTGAATATGAAAAGAATGAAGCTATCAACTTTCTTGACGTCAACATCCGTAGAAACGCCCGCACACAAAAATTCGAATTTGAAAAATTCAGAAAACCGTCCACCGCAGCTAATATTATCTCATATATCTCCAACCACCCCATGCAACATAAAACAGCAGCATTAGCATATAATTTTAGAAGAGCACTCACATACCCCATCACCAATAAAGCCAGGAGATATGAGATCGCCACAACATATCAACTAGCCCGTCTCAACGATTTCCCAGACAAGGTAACAACCACAGTTCTCAATAATACCAAACGTTCCCTAATACAGCCACCCAACCGCCCTAAACAAGAAACTGACTACGTCACACTAAGCTATTTCGGTCCCGAGACGTACAAACTCGCCAAAATATTCAAAGAGGAAGGCCTTGGGATCGCATTCAAAACTAGGCATAACAACCAACTGCATGTACTCCTCAATCTGAAGAAGAATAACACCGACAATGATATTTACAAACAAGTGGGCGTATATCAGCGGTCATGCCCTGATTGCGACGCTATCTATATAGGATGTACAGCCAGATCTTTTCACATTAGATTCAAGGAGCCTAGACTGTCATGGACTAACGGCGATAACGCATCCGCATACGCCACACATATCCTCAAAAACAAACATAGATTGTTAGGAATAGAGGAATGCATGTCTGTCATTTGGACAAACAACAACAAAGCTACGTGAAGAGGTAGAAATCAAAAAAAGACGACAAGCGCAACCATCAACTCTACTCAACAACCAGACATATTTGAAAGAGAGGACCTAATCCAAGTACTCATCAAGGCTGAGGCACGAACAAGGAACAAAAACCGGATGCTACCCACATAGCGCTCTATTAGGTCCGCGCATTCCTACAATCTTCCTATCAAATTCAATACCTGTTTATATCCATCCAATAGCTATTCAAATATTATATCAATAATTCCCTATTTGTTTCTGTATCCCACACATTTTGTATCCCACACATGCTGAGTCTTTGTATGGCTAGATGTGCTCAAGTATTTTTCGTTTTCTCGGTTTATTTTGAAAGAAACAAAATTTAGTATTTTCTTATTTTGCAAGGACCAATAGTAGCTTTAGATTAATGAGTAACATATTTCAACTTGGTGCAAATCTGAGGTAAATATTCGCGTAGTTCCCTTGTATGTGCAGCTGAAACTACACCATTTTATCTACTTTTCCACATAAGAAGCTTGACGATTCAGGCATTTATCTCAACTGTGTACTCGTTTCAGAATACCTCGATCGTAGAACTCCGTCGGCCGTGAATACGACCAATGGCGCACAGCAGATTTGAGTTCCTCGTCAGTCTCAAAACTCTGACCACTCAGAAATCTCTTCATAGGACCAAAGCGGTGATAGTTCGAGGGCGCTAAGTCCGGAATGCAGTCTGGGTGGTCCAGAACCTCCTAACCGAAACGCACCAGTTTTGCTTTGACGACGTTGGCTATATGCGGGCATGCGTTGTCATGAAGAAGTCGAACATAGTTTCCTCTTTCTGGTCGCTTATCCCGAATAGCACGCCACATTTTAGTCAACGTTTCACAATAGGTAGCGGCGTTGACGGCTGACCCACGAGGCAGAAACTGCGAGTAGGATGCCTTGCATATTCAAAAAGGAGTATGCTGAAGGAGAAACTTTGATATTTTTGCGAACAGGAAAATGTGGATGTCTCCACACAATGCTTGTAGTTTTAGGCTCAGGTGTGAAGTTTAAGACCCAAAACTTACCTCCTGTGACAATGCCATTCAGAAACGCATATCCTCCTGGTTGTAGCGCTGCAGATGTTGCAGACTGCACGCCATTCTTTTGCTGGTGTGTTCTGGTGCCAGACATTTTGGAATCTAACGCGAACAGACTTTGCGGTATCCAAGCTTCTCATGAACCATATCTCATGCAGATCCATAGGATATGTGAAACGTTTCAATCACTTCTTTCAAGGAAATGCGACGGTTTTCTCTGATTGTATTGTTAATGTCCTCGATAATGGCTTGTGTTGCCGCTGATGCAGGCGCCCAGAACGCCGTTTATCGGCAAGGTTAACTCTTCCTTCCCGAAACATTTTTCACCAATTGCAAACATTGAAATAGTCCAAACAGTCGGCACCGTAAACTTCTACGATTTCCTCATGAATTTCAACAGGTTTTTTTTACCTTTTGCGAAAAGAAACCTTATAACAGCTCGCGGTTCTTCCACTGTAGACGATGTGATAGCGGCGGCCATTTGTAAAACGACTGGTAGCACATAGTGCGCGTGCGCACTGACAATTCTTGTTATGTAATGTCTGTGCATGACTATAAAATGGCGTTACTTTCTGATATTCCCTCGTATAAAGAACGTGAAACCTTCATTCTCATGAGAAAGTCTTCATACTAAATACAAAAGAAAAAACTTACGCTGTATAACCTAAGAGAAATGGGGAGAACAATATTGTAAGAATCATTCCCATCGGCTAGGATACAGAGATAAGAGACATGGCTATGGAACTATTAGCTGTTAATGAGAATAGGCCTAATTAGTAGTCCTAAAACATGTAGCTATTGAATACAGCAAGCAGACCTAACAGCAACAATTAGCTGTTGATAATATTAGGCCTAACAGCAACTTGCTATTGATTACACTCAACTAGCCATATTTTATTCATATAAAGTATTATGCAGGGTGTCTCCTCTAAAGTGAACCAATAGCCATCTTCTAAAATACAAATCTGACAGAGTATTTTCAATGGAAGAATTATTGTACTTTTATGCGAGGGGTTTTTATGCGTATTCCGTTTCCAAAAAAACCGACGCCATTATCGAATATGGAATTCAACTTTGAAATGTGCAACCCCTATTTTAATGGTATTTTCAGTTGTACTCAACATTTGAGAAATGTTTCATTCTTGATGTTTTTTTTCAATTGATACAACCATTTAGGAGATACAGGCAGTGAAAGTGTTGTGTCGTTGGATTTAAAGAAAAGGCAAAAAACGGATATTGTTCCTAAACACTACGGAGTATAACATGGATAGCAGTGTTTCTATTTGAATATAACATTTTTACAGTAATGCAAAACAATGGTTGCACAATCAATGTCGTTATAATAAATGTTTAAACATCTTTGAGCGATATTGCAGAGACGTATCTGAACACAGTAACGTTCCCTCCTCCAATGCATTGCACGCAGCTCGGATCCTGCACTGCATATCCTAAGGTGTTATTGGTCAACTTCTGTAAATGTATCTTTAACAGCTACTCCCCCCTCCAATTTCTGTTTTTATCTTTAATTACAAGTAGACCACCCCAAGGAGCGGGACAAAAGATTTGTGCCCTGAGACGGTTTCCAACCAACCACAGAGCCGGATTTCGGTCACACGATCACGCATCTACTCTTCGTTTCCTAGAATTCCTCTTTTGTTCGAGGTAGTAGGAGAGAGTGTTTCTCAGAATTTTGCCCACGTGGCTATAACCTGTCCGCCCTTAAAAGTAACCACGCATTGGGCTCCGTGATTGGTTGGACCATATTGTACTACTAACGTCATGAAGGAGTGCGCATCTTCAATATACTCCCTTTTTAAATGGCTTCATTAGAACTTTGGACAGTTTTAAAAAGATTAATTTAATTTTTAACAAGTCCCATAAATTTCAATGTAGTGTTTTATATTACAATATTGCATTGCGTAAGCGCGTTGAGTATGTAAACATTGATCTGGGGAAAATTGGGTAGAATCGTTTTGCAGAATCAATTTTAGTTTCAGTTTAAGTATTAGATAATTTTTTTTTAGATTTGCAACTTTCATATGCGTTTTTTTAAACATTGAATGACGTAATGAATGAATATAAGATTGCTATGATAGAAACTTAGCTTCGATTCGAACTGCTACGTTGTCGAACAGAGAAACGTGTTCTTTCTGTATCAAACGTATGTATTTTATTCAATCATACGAGGGGTGCAAAAAGTAATGTCGCGTATTTTTTTTTCTCAAAAATGACGGCATATATGAAGAAATTGCGATATATAAAAGTTAGTTTGGTTCATTGTTAAAGTTTCCTGTTAGTGTCGTGTGTATCCGCCAAGCACCAGCGACGTGACAGTCCAAAGAAGATGATTGCTCTCATTTCTTCGTCCAGCGCTTTTGAACGGCGGAGTGTAATCCATCAGGAAATTGTGTCGGTGTGCGGAAGTGATATCGGGCAGCTCCGAACAGTACAACTTTGGTGCAAGGCTATTAAAGAAGGACGAGAGGACCTGCTGGACGAACATCGCTCTGGCCGACCGCGGGAATCCATGACTGACAGCAACATTGCCCCTGAGGAAGCGAAGGTGCGGGAGAACCGGCGGATTACCGTGAGAGAAATTGCTGCAAGTTGGACATTTCATACGGGATGGCGTACGACATTGTTCACTCGGCTTTTGCAAAGTGTCATGCAGATAGGTGCCACGATAGTTGACGGCTGAACGGGTGCTCGTTTCGATGCTTGTTTTTTCTGCATATCATCCGATACCAGCAGGAGGGTGAGGATTTTTTGGATCGAATGATCACAGGCGATGAATCATGGATTCACCATTTCACGCTCGAAATCAAGATGCAATCGGCGGTTTGGAAACACGCCTCATCTCCCACAACGAAAAAGTTCAAAACTTTGCCATCAGCCGGCAAGATCATGTTGACATGTTTTTGGGATTACCGTGATTCAATACTGCTTGAGTTCCTTTCACCGCATTCCACTGTCAATTCCAAACGCTACAGACGCATATTGTGCGGTCATACGCCGGAAAAGCCCTGACTTGGCAATGGAGGACATCGTGCTGCACCACGACAACGTACGTCCCCGCACAGCGAAACTAAAGCTCTATATATAAGTATGAACAACTTACGCCGTTTTTGGCCTTTTCGTAGGTTCACTCACTATAGACTGCGTATTAAAATTCGAAAATCACTCGTTTTTTATGTAATTTATGTATACTTACGATGAGCGTTAAATTGCATAAAAAACGAGTGATTTTCGAGAGCTTTAATAAGCAGTTGAGCCTATGAAATGGCCAAAAATGGCAAAAATGGCTTCAGTTGTCCATATAGAGCTTTAAGCGAAACTGGTCACTGACCGATTGCAGCGATGAAACTGGGAAGCACTGCTTCATCCTCCATACGGCCCGGACCTCGCTCCCAGTGAGTACCATATCTTCGGACCGTTGAAGAAGCCACTGGCCGGTCAACATTTCCGTGACGACGACGAGGTGAAATCAGCAGTTCCACAGAAAATCAGACGATTTTTATCGATAAGGCGTGAAAAGCTTGTCCACCGCTGGAATCTTTGCTTCAATCGGCTTTGAGATTATGTGGAAAAATAAAAGTTGAATTGTTCTATCGAATATACACTGATTGGAAAAAAGTAATTGGACACTTTCGATTTAAGACGCCTTGTCGAATATCTAGAAAAATACTTGACGAATTATCCTGAAATTTTAGGGGTGTAAAGAGGATGTTACATCTCATATATTTCATCGAAGGTTTTCTCCCGAAAGCAAATAGGGGACCAGCAACGAAGTGAACCAAAAAAATAATGTTTGGGATCATCCTGTAAAAAATAATGGTTGAAATACGTTGTAGCTGTAGCATATGATTAAAAGGCTTCTTTTATTTATCTGTGTTCATTTGTATGAGAATAGCACGTATATTCATGCGGATAGAAAGGTTTTTTTTAAAAGGTCGAAATGTTTTCGTAAGTTTTTGGTAATAACACGCAGGATTTTCAACCCAATACAATGCCATTTACAGAAAACTTGACAAACTACAGTACAGACAACAGCCTGCAATCAGAATAGAAAAATATTAAATATTTGATGAAATATGAGCATTTTTACTAAATAATGTTTAACTGCGCATGCGTTACCAAATTGTCTTTTGCATAATTTATTAGCCAAATGTATAGAGCTAATCTTATAAAAGTCCAAGCAAATATTGTGAAAATTCAGAAAGATATCGCCGATAGAATGAGTTGAATTTCAGTTGCTCTCAAAAATAAACAAATCGATAAGGGGGTGTTCTCCAAATTTTTATTTTTGGATCGGACACCAGTATCAAGTTCTTCTCCTTACACTTATATGACGTCAATATGCCTTCATGTCAGCATTTCAAGCGTTATTTTTTTCAGTGTGATCCCAAACATTATTTTTTTGGTTCACTTCGTTGCTGGTCCCCTATTTGCTTACGGGAGAAAACCTTCGATGAAATATATGAGATGTAACATTCTCTTTACACCCCTGAAATTTCAGGATAATTCGTCTAGTATTTTTCTAGATATTCGACAAGGCGTCTTAAATCGAAAGTGTCCAATTACTTTCTTCCAATCTATGTACATGTGTTTATTTTTTCCCGATCACGATTTTAGAGTAAATAAATACGAGACATTACTTTTTGATCACCCCTCGTATTATTTCATTGTATCATATTTCTGTATTGTAAAGCCCATCGTAAGTATACATAAATTACCTTTCCCAACGATATTGATTAATTAAATTAACGAGTTTTATCTTCTGAAAGGCCCATGCGCATGGTGAGATGGCGGAGATTGAATCAACCATTTACGGAGCCCAATGTGAGGTCACTTTTAAGGGCGGACAGGGTTAGGAGGGTAAGGTTTAGGGGGTGTGACTTCACGTGTGAGTGTATAGCTACTATAAATACAGTAGTCTATGTGAGGGCCCACCACCCTTGAATGTGAATTTTGATTAATACACTTTGGGTGTGGTTATTAATAAATTATTTTGTCCCTACTTGGGTGTGGTCGGTGTTAATCATTTCTTTTGTTCCCGCTCGATCATTTCTTTTGTAATCATTTTTAATTAATTCTGAAATATTAATTAATAATAGATAAGAAATAAAAAATATAATAAATCCAAAAATAAAATGGTGTCATTTCAGATAGAGGCTAGCCTTTGTCAAAGCAGGGAGGATAGTTCTCTAAATAATTCTCAAATATTCTCCTTGATTTAGCGAACTATTGTTTACTTCACTTGTACACAGACATACAGTAAATAAATTGTTATTAAGATCTATTAATCAAATAATTGATTTTGACAAAAATGAAATGGCCTTTCATTCCGTTTTTTTTTTCAATTATTATAAAGTATTTTAATCACATTTTACAATTCAGTTAATATTTAGTTTCAACTCTGAAAACCAGATGGCGTCACAAAGTGCATTCCACTGTTTTAACCGTAAGTCGACCGTAAGTGCATTCTTACTTGCTCTATGCCAATTGACAAGGTGTTGCCTCCCATGCCCTGGTGAAATGATCAACAGGTGACTAAACTCACAAACCTTTAAAATATAGATGGGTAATATGTATGATTTAATTAACTGTTTGAAATGGATGAAGCATTTTCCAATCCTGGAAATCTAGTTGGGTTTGGTGGTGTTTGTGGTGTAGATGCACAAACAAATCAATCTGAAAAAGAGAGTGAATGGCTACGTGATGGCTAGTTTATGCACGGAGTAAACCTATTCGACAACATTACCCTCGTAATCGCAGGCGCGCTTTTTCTCCATTCGAACAATTTCAAATGGATTTGGTTTAACATTTATGGGCGTGTTTTGGAACCTTTTTTGTCGTTTTCTGATTACGACAGTTAACAATAACTCCAACGTCAAGTCATAGCCAGCTGACAATAGTCAAACTTGCGTGGGAACTGTGGGAATTGCACATTCGATCACATCAGCGCTGGTTAATTGGCATTTACCAGTCATTTGTACCATTTGACTTTCACACCTACTCGTATACCACACATTAATGTCGTTTGGCATTTTCCTTTCGGTGACTTGACGAGAGGAATACAATTGTACAATGATGTGCAGTATCTAAAGCGTCCCCACTATATACAGTGGTGTGTGTGTTAATCCAAGACCTCCTAGATAAGAAGGCCCGGACAGCTCGAGCATGATGGGAATGGTCATGTGACCAAAGGAGGGAACGGTGATGCAGAGGTCCCGATGCAGACGATGAAGATGATGCTCATTCTTTATGCTCACGTGTGGATAAATCACAATTATTTATTTTAACCTCACTTTTAAATATATTTTTTTCATGGATTTCTTATTATATTCTTCAAGTAGGCATACAAATTTATTTATTCTTTTGGTCATATAAGTCCCGACGAAGTTTATAAGCGATCGTGGCCAACGAGTGTAGATCATGTTGAAGCGAATAACGAATTCAAGGTTGACGAAAATCATTTACATTAAATGAATTGTTCATTCTAAAGGATAGAATAACATTTTAGAAGAATCAGAATGAAAGAAATTATAATCGTATTCACTTAAAATATATTATAGTTAAATTAAAATGTCGAAATTTCGAATAAATATCGGAAGCACTAGGCCTAGTGAATTAGGCCTAACTATAAGTATATTGAATGATGTATCTGGTATTTGTATATCACTAGCGTTTATAAATAAGACAAATGTTCACATAAATAGTAATAAGCAAAATATGAACTTAGCCTACATCCTTTGTAGTTTTTCGAGCTTTAAGCTCAGGATCAGGATGCTTTCACAGTCGAAACATTTATCTAGTGCTTAATGCTTGAAAAACTACTTTGTATAGGCTAAGTTCGAATTTTGCTTATTATTATTTATTTGGTAGTTTTGGTTTTTTTATAGGCTTACTTAAGCTTTAACTATTTTCAATACTCATATAAATTGTTACCGATAATAACATTTGAAATTTTATATATATATTGTAAAATATCGATTATGTCGATATTCTAAGTTTTATACAAAAGATGCAATAATCAGTATAAAATTCCCTTCAGCTATTCAATAATAATAAAGAATATTAATTCGCTAACAATATAAATTTCAGTGCTTTTTTTAATTATTGGTATACAATTTTTGGAAAAGAATTTTTCGAAAGCTATAATATAAAGAAATAATGAAATTATGAATGAAACTTAAAAGTGAGGTTAAAATAAATAATTGTGATTTATGTCTTGAAAAAGAATAAATGTTTAAATATAAAATTTCTTAACTATATAAATATTACTTGTTAAAATTATAAGCCTACAAAACTTTTTTCACACCGTTTTCATTCAACTAACAATTTATTGCTGGATTCTCTTTTCCATTTTTAATCAGCAACATGCCCCGAAATTGCTGTGTTCCTGCTTGTACTTCCAATCGTCCCGGATCTAAATATATTACAGCTTTTAGATTTCCAGAAAACGAAAAACTGAGAACAATTTAGAAACGAAAAATATCAAAATATGTTAAAACTTTACGCAGAAATACTGTTGTCTGCTTGAAGCACTTTAGTAAAGAATTTATTATTACACATGATATAATGACTAACAAAGATGGACATGAAATAAAAATTCCAAGGTCGTATCCAAAACTTGCTAAAGACGCTTATCCGTCCATCTTTCCAGAATTACCTAATTATTTAACAGAAACTAGAAAAGGACCCCGAAAAGCAACTCTAGAGAGAAAAGAAAAATTGAGAAAACTAGATGATTTAGAGTTTGAAAATTGGATGCAAATGACAAGATCTCTAATTTTGATGATCTTAAAATAGAAATAAAAATATCAAATTCTAAACTTTCAGATATTTTAATTTCTCGTAATATAACAATTCATGTGTGCGATAAATGCATTAGTTTTCTGTATATCAATTGTGAATCTTGTCCTAATTTTGTCAAGTGTGTAAAGGTACAAAAAGATTTGAGCATTTTCTTGTATGTAAACCAATCACTTGTCAATGACATTGATAAATTTTTGACAGTTCCTGGTAAATTATCGTTCTGGAGTGAATTAGAAAATATATTATTCTTTTTAAAAGATTTCGAAACAAACAATGAAGTCATCTATCAAAAGACGAATTATAACAAAGCATTAGGATTCTGGAATGACTACTTAAAAAATGAATGCGAAGAATCAAATTATGAATCCGGTTACTTTATCCTTGAACAAATGCAACTGTTAATCAAACCCTTACGTGGAAGGCGTTATAGTAGTCATTTAACCGTGTTCGCATATTCTACATCTTATATCTCTGGAGCTTGTTACAGGTATCTCTATAATACAGGTTTATTACATCTCCCTTCGGAAAGACAACTAAGACGCTTTTCTAGTCAATTAAGCGTAACTCCAGGCAGGGCCGCCGCCAGGGGGGGACAAACGGGACTCTAGTTCGGGGCCCCAACGGAAGGGGGGGCCTCGTCAGCTACGCTTGGGAAAAGGCATCAGGCACGAGGCAGAGTCCAGAGGGGCCCACACGTACCCAGTTGTCAGGGGCCCAAACATTTCTGGCGGCTGGCCTGCTCCAGGTGTTGAAACAAATGATAACATTGATTTTCTGAAAGGAAAAATTAAAGACAATCAGGAACATGAAAGAGTAGTGAATTTGTTAATAGATGAAGTTTACATAAAAGCAAATATAAGCTTCAAAAATAAAAAAACTTATCGGCTTTCCTGAAAATGATTCAAGAAAGCAAGCAACAACAATTCAAACATTTATGTATTCGTCAGTGTTTTCTAAAAGTAAAGAAGTTATTTCTCTGGTTCCGGTTACGAGAATGACAACTGAAGATTTATTAAAATTAAC
>JAHWFO010015169.1:0-21557 GCA_023313115.1 Rhysida immarginata
GGCCACTGTGAAGCGTTGGAGCAAACGGTTCAAAGAAGGACGTGAAAGTTGCAAAGACGAACCAAGACCAGGCCAAAGCCATCATGCAATCACCCCAACACAATTGCTCAGGGCTGATTAGACAAGAACGGAGGATAAGCATCGATAAACTGGCAGAGCGAATTCCACATTTTCGGGCAATTGAAAAATCAACTCAAGTGAACCAGATTCGTGTCGTAGATGACGTGAAGGAGTCTGTTACAGATATTTTGAAGCAGCAACTCAAGGAGACTACGGCTATATCTAACGAATATTTTAATTACAGAATATTTTAAGTACAGAATATTGACGTACATTTAATGAGAAGGGAATCACGCGACTCGTTAGACAGTGGGACAAATGCTCACGGAGACTAATTTTAAATAAAGTACTCCATTTGTCATATATTCGCATTGGCTCACTTTCATTTGACTCGCCCTCGTATTATGAAATGATAATGCTACAGAGAAAGAACTCTGGCTTATGGTTTTGACTGTCATTTTTAATCTTAATTTTCCCCAATTGTCATTCTGCGCGTATTGTTACTGAATTGATTTTATTCTTTTAATGCACGTTCTTTTCTTTTAATTATCTTATAAAAGAATAAAATTATCTTATTTTATCCATTTTGCCATTTCCCTTTGTTTATTTTATCAAATAAATATTGTCATTAATTGTTCAGTCTTTCGTGTTCCTCTTATTTTATGTTGGATCACTTTCAATTTCAATTACGGGAACCCACCTCTTCTGATATTTAAAGGGAAGTAAATTTATGTTGTGATAAAAAGGGGGGTGGCAGTAAATGTTGAGTAAACTCCTGGGTATGAATAATGCGGCCAAAACCTTTATCAATTAATTAGTGTATAAATGGGAAGGGGACCCTTGTTAATTAAATACTTCTATATTGTCATAAACGAAAAATTGCTAGTGTTAGTTTGATTCTGGTCCCTCATGGCCAGTTATCAAAATGACCTACTGGTCAAGACGGATTAAGAACATGAAACGGTACACATTGAAATCTCGAAACACAATAGCAAAGTTCGAGGAAACAGCCTTCTTTCTCTCCTCCTCTCTAAAAATCTGAGCACACTCCTCTCACATGACTACCTGCCTCCTATTTTGTTCACTTCCCATTACAATGACTCCTCACCCATTTTACGTTTCTTACGACGCTTTCCCTGCCTTTCTTTGATCATGGCCTACTTTATCTAACAGCCCCGTTCGCAACTTTGATTGCGACTTTAGGTTATTCCTAGGACAAGTGTCATATTGGGATCAGTTCTTTCTGAAATGATGACTTCTATACAGGGTGTCCCGTAAGTCGTGGTCGTAAATTTAATGGTATGCATATTCAATAGCAAGGAACAAAAAACTCCCTATGAACATAGGTCGAACAACGCACCGTTTCCGAGAAATGATGATGATGATACGTAAAGAAACTAAACCCGTT
The DNA here is from genome assembly GCA_023313115.1 of Rhysida immarginata. Classification (NCBI taxonomy): domain Eukaryota; kingdom Metazoa; phylum Arthropoda; class Chilopoda; order Scolopendromorpha; family Scolopendridae; genus Rhysida; species Rhysida immarginata. The sequence goes on from JAHWFO010015169.1 coordinate 1,469, forward strand.
CCCCTTGCCATGTAAATGGAATGCCCTGTTCATGTAAATGGTAGCAAGTAGACCTGGCTGATTCGTTGCCTAGACTGTGTTTGAGTGAGACTGCATGGCTGCAGCAAGTTTCAGCAATGCCGAGTTGGCGGATATGCATTTCACGTACGGTCAGGCAAATGGGAATGCAGCAGACGCGACGCGTCTTTACAGAGACACGTACTCAAACCGACGACACCCTGATCGACGCATGTTCATCCGTCTTCACCAGCATTTACGTGACACTGGTACATTTAACATGGGGGCCCCCCCCCCCGCGAGAGACACCCGCGAACCGTTGGGGCTGCTGCACGGGAACAGGCAATACTGCATCGTGTGGAAGAGGATCCAACCACCAGCACAAGACGGATCGCCATCGCAGAGGGTGTAAGTCGGAACACTGCTTGGAGAATTTTGCACGAAAATGCTCTCTACCCATACTATATCCAGAGGATGCAATACCTACGTGAACAAGATTATCCTCCGAGACGACGAATCCAGTGCATTATGTGTCCTCTGTTTCTGACGTTCATTCTGCTCACTAACGAAGCCTGCTTCACTCGCGATAGGATCTTTAATTTCCACAACTATCATGAGTGGTCTTATGCTAATCCTAACGCGATGAGAGAAGCATATCATCAGGACCGATTTTCCATCAATGTGTGGCCGGGTGTAATAGGAGATTGTATCACTGGACTGTTCATCCTTCCGCAGACGCTCACAGGAGCTGCCTATCTCCAATTCCTGCAACAGGATTTCCCTGAGTTATTAGAAAATATGCCTCTTGCGATTCGCCAACAAATGTGGTTCATGCATGATGGTGCACCCACTCATTATCAACTGGCTGTGCGGAATCACCTGACTGTCACCTTTCACCACCGGTGGTGGATTGGTCGGCGTGGACCACGTGCATGGCCTCCTCGATCTCCGGACTTGAATCCATTGGACTTTTGCATCTGGGGCTATCTAAAAGAGCACTTGTATGCACAACGAGTGGATACTATGGACGTCCTGCGCCATCGCGTGGAGAACGCCTTTGAGAACATGCGAGAGAGTGCTGGTCTTTGCGAATGTTTGCGTGCCTCTTTGAGAAGAAGAGCTGAAGCTTTCTGCCGTGTTCATGGTGGACCATTTTGAGAATTTGGTATGAATTCAAGGTACACGAGACACTACCAAAGGAACGCCTGTACGGGTTGTTGCTTCATTTGTCAATAAAGTCATTCTTTCTCGGAAACGGTGCATTGTTCGACCTATGTTCATAGGGAATTTTTTGTTCCTTGCTATTGAATATGCATACCATTAAATTTACGACCAAAACTTACGGCACACTTTGTATTTACTATTTAGAAAAATCCTAGAATGAATAAACTTGGAACCCTTTTCTTTATTCACTCGAGTATTATTAACAATATTTAGTATGGGAGAATTAATATTATAACAAGGACTAGAAAACTGATTATAATCTTGCTTAATATTTGCTATGTACTTTAATTCTTCTGTAATATTTCTAACCATAGATGGATCTACATTTTATTGGCAATTAACAAACAATGCGCTGTTTCTGCGAGCCTTATGCGAGCTCACGAACTTATTATTTCATGACAGTTACAGTTTTAAATATCTAATTTGGATAAAATATTAGGACTGTACATGGCAGCAATAAAAAGAAAAACTTTCAAAGTTTTATTTCAATTGCAACGATTCAGTAAGAGAGCCCGTGTAATGCGACCAACGTCCAAACGATAATCCAATTCTGGCCAGATATGCGAGAGCATGTGGCATCTATAGTTATAAAGGAACTTGTGTTGTGACTTCATAGTTCTGCTAGCTCTTTCGGCAGGAAGACCGCCTCCCCCACCCCATAAAAAACATTACAGGCGTTCAGGTAATCTTGGCGGCACTTTGGACGTGTCAAATCATCAACAGTGAAACGGCCGATCCAGCGGTAAGGCAAGTGCTCATTCATAAGCCGCATCTTTTAGGATAACCTGCTGCTTGTTTGTGATAAGAAATTTGTGAGTTGTTCTTTCTATTAATGCCTTGCATGATTTATCTCTATAAATATTTTATCCACAGTAGATGTTTAAAAGTGTATCTTTTTTTTTTTTTTACTCTCCTTGGATATCGAAGCTAATGGTAATTATGTCTAATTATATGCAAAATACAGAGATGAATCTCCTTTGTGGAATAGAGGTTTTCCATTTTCGTTTATCCTTTTTACTGGTACGACCAAAAAGTCCGGAGACTGACCTTCTTGACGGATATGATGCATTGTTATCAGGTGTTACACACAACCACCTTCAAAGTACTCCTCTTTTGCAAATATGCACTTCTGCCAACGCGAGTACAGTTGCTGAAAACATTCCTGGACGTCTTTGAAGGGCGGTCGTCGCTGCTTCCTGAACCTCAGATGCAATTAGTATGACTATGTATATGAGTATAGCTAGTGCAGCCTGCACCATGAAAGACCGATTTGCAGGGGCATTGTCATGTTGCATTACCGAATCCTTGCTTTTCCACAGTTTTGGGCATTTCCGGCGGACAGCAAGACGGAGGCGGGAAAGGATCTGTGCGTACCTCTCTCTGTTCACTGTCGTCAGAATTTGATATTCACGCGCTTTCTTCAAATGCCATTTCTACTGACACACATAGTTTGGAAAAACTCTGCATTGCGGAGCTGCTTCCTCCTTACCACGTCTCGCGTCATATGTGCCTCTATGCCAACGGCAAATTGGAGATATCAGCACAATCTTCGAATTTATTGATCGTACTAATATATCAAAAATCTAAATTTGAGCAGTTGGTATAGAGAATAGCATAATCATTTATTAGGGAAAATTTGAATCTCTCGAAACCAGGAAAATTGGATTAACACCACTTTAATTAAAAACAGACTACATATTGCCTTCTATTTTTTTTTTTGGTAAAAAGATCAATTAATTTTAAAGCCAGCGTTTTTCTAGCCTTTGATGAGAAGAAAAACTGGAAAACTACCGTAGTTGCAATTTTAAATGAGTCATACAGGGAACCTTAATTAAAGTAGCCTATTGATTACTCACCCTCGTTATGGAATGAAATTCTTCGGATAATGAAGAGGCTAGCTAATAAGAAACGTGAAAAAATATTTTTTAATATAAATTCGCCTAAGGTCTTGCTGAGAACGCTTACATTTTAAAAATCATCCCTATGCTTATTACAAATTTTTGTTATGCACTCTGAAAATATATTAAAAACTTGGATCCTGGGAAAATGTGTATCTTTCGTTGACTTGCAGTATCTAAATACACTGGAATAATAAAAACACCTTTTTAATATAGGGAAAAGTTGCATAAGTTGGGACCTTTCAAGAAAATATTTTTTGTAACCACACGATATTAAAAAAGAGACACAGTAATTTATGAAACATCAACAGAAACCTTTAATACAATATAGGAAAAATTAAGGGTGCTAAATACCAGATGAATCGTAAGTTATTTATAGGTATTCATAATTATAATAATGTTCCATTTTAAGGAAACAGGAGCCTAAGACGAGATAGATCAAATTATTGTGTAAAATGAGACAAACCATTTAACTTTTTTGAAGTTGATTTTAGATATCAAATTTTGGCTTTTAGTTGCTACATGCCAAACAAATAAAACAGAATTTTATCCGCGGTTTTGCAGATTCATGTGCCCATTTTTTGTACTGCATTTATTGGGTCCAACCGCAAGTGGATAATGCATATGGTCCTTGCAGATTATAGGAAACCATTCTTGTCAGGTCATCGGAGATCGTCAAAAGCGAAACTGACAAGAAACACTCACGAAGGTGTAAATCACCGATTTTCACCATTTTTATTTTACTGAGAGAAACACCAATACTAGCCCAAAGTTTAATTTGTAGCGGCTTTTCAGTATTTTTCAGATAAAAATTAATCAAATAGTCAAAAATTTGACGTGCAATTTTAAAATAGGGAAGGTTTATTGCTTCCACGGGTGAGACAGAAAAAGTTTGTAACTTTTATTTGAAGCATAAGTTGAGCAAATACAACAAGTAGATGTAATTTAGTAGATATAAATTTTAATTGATCAAATAGCTACAATAGCTAGATAATGCTTATAAATTTAAATTTACACAATTATGTAAAAACTCTGTTAGATAAGTTATAAATTTGATTTATTTTTGATATAAACCATTGCAAACCATTACATAATCTTACGAAAAAGTGATTAAAATACAAAAATTTTTTGGACTATCCACATGTAATGAAAGAATCTTCATTACAATTGTTATGAAGACACTGTTGTACATCATCTCTAAAACAAAAGTCTGTACAATTTCAAACAGTGATGGTCTTTCATCAGTATAAACACATTTGAACCATGCATATTTGAACATTTTTTGAAATCGAGGTCTTGAAACTGATTACGGATCAGTGATTGCAATTTAATGATATTATTTCGTTGATGCAAACTGATATCTGAAAAAACCCTTACAAAATTTTTCCACAGTCTGAAACAATAAACATCAAGTGGTTGAATTAGTGGCATGGTGAGCTTTGGAAAGCGTAATGTTTATTGTTAAAGATTTGTTGTTGGGTTTTACATAATTAACCGTTTTCCTATCGTTATAGCCTGTCCAAAGTCTACAAGTAAAATACTGTTTTCATTAACTAACGGAAAATAAATTTCTTCAAACCATGCTTTAAGGTGATCTTTTGTTAATTTCCCGATTTTGAACCCATGATGGGAGATTGAAACACTTTTTCGACGACGCGAGGTCCAAAGTCACGTTTAGTTTCTTGCAGAACCAAAAGCAAAGAAGAATGAAGCTTTCCATCAATTATTAATGGCTGGATAGTATTTGAATGCGTTGTTGATGACCTCGATTGCACTTCACCATGAACTGTTTTAGTTCCTCGTATACCTAGTGTTCGACCTCAATGTATTTCTAATTGATCGGTATTAAATATTTGAGAAGCATCAAAATTAAGGAACTGACCTCTTAAATCTGTAGTTACAAATTTTGTTATTTTTCGTGAAACAATATTATTGTTTTTTTAAAATTTATGTAACCAAGCTTTTGAGGCTTTAAATGTGTTTAAGGTCTAGTTCACGAGCAAAATCTTATGTCCAACTTTTCAGATCTTTGTCATGAACAATGAAGTTTAGATTTTTAGCATTTCCAAACTCTTGTAAAATTTCTTGTGGAAGCTGTTTGAATTTCTCAATTTTTGAAGTGCGTATTAGTTGCGTTCTCCATCTATATAGTTGAGTAACGGATCTTATTCGTTTAAATCATAGTTTAACACGACATAGGCTCAAATGCGAAGTAGTTTTACTGCTTTCCCAAAACTTTACTGCTTTTTTCTTATATGAACTGAAAATTGGTTCTAGCAGTTTGGGTTCCTTCAAATATGATTCGCTATTCGTTTCTGGCGATGATGATATACATATAAATGATGATGCTTCAGAAGCTTCATTCTCTTCATTACATTCAGCTGCCTCGTGATCATTATTACCCTCAAATTGTAAATCTTCCAATTCTTCCAAATTGTAGTTTGGAGCTCGTAGGTAGTTTTGAATCATTTCCTGCAAATAAAAATTTTTGTGTGTTTAATTACCATGACAAAAATAATAATGGAGGGTCGAGTCACATTATTAGGACTACCCCCTACGTTTGTCTTCGGGTTGCCTAACCGAGGAACTATGTTACATGTTGGGAATTGGTTAGGTGACTATATAAGTTAGGTTTCCACTATGTTACAAACATACCACTCATTGCTGCAATCGGTAAGAAACGTGATTTACCAGACCTGGAAAAGGGGATGATAATCTGCTTTCGGCCCAAGGGTGGGAGTATTTAGGAAACAGCGCAGTTTGTGAACTGTTCTCGTGCTGCTGTAGTTAAAGTGTACCATGACTGGAAAAATGGGACCGTTCAGAATAAATGGTATGGGAATTGTGGAGCACCACGTGCCATTGGATGAGAGAGTTGAACGTCGGCTGCGAAGGTGTGTGAAGGCCAACCGAAGAGCTACAATTGACCACCTTACCGCTCGAACCAACGAGGGTGCTACCAGACATATCTCTAAAACCGCACCCATGCTGATGAAGGTTCATCACCAAAAACGGCTTCAATTTGCCCAACAGTGCACAAAACTGGACCACTTCTGACTGGAAAAAGATTGCCTTCTCCGATGATTCACGATTTCTGCTCCACAGAAGTGACGGCCGTTGGCGGGTGAGGAGAGAAACCTCCGAGAACAAGCATCCTGCAACCATTTTTGGACGAATCCAGGCGGTGGCGACAGCGTCATTGTGTGGGGAATGTTCTCATGACATTGTCTGGGCCCACTGATACCTGTGGAAGGCACTCTCAACGGATTCGGTTATTTATCCATAATTGCAGATCAAGTACACCCATACATGGCGATTGTCTGGGTATGGCACGTTCCAGAAAGACAATTCGACGTGCCATATGGCTGCAATTGTTCGGGGATGGTTTGAGGAACACGACCAGGAGTTCCAACTACTACCCTGACCCCTAATTACCCACACCTCAACCCAATCGAGAACCTTTTGGATAACCTCGATCGTCATGTATATGCTATGGAACAACCACCGTGTACCCTTCAGCCGCTATAGGATGCTTTACAGTCTGCCTGGCAACAGCTAACAGTAGAAACCTACCAGAATCTTACTGACTCACTCCCACGCCGTCTAGCTGCTGTCCGTGCCGCTAAAGGCGGCTATTCGGGATATTAGCTGGTTGTTATAATAATGTGATTCGACTCTGTAAGATTAAAAATGATATTACTTGAAAAATCGAAAGAAAAATTCTGCGAGCTGGATTCGAACCAGGAACCTCGAGTGTCATATGCTCGACGCAGACACATGTACAGCCAAGCTGTCACTATGTGTCTTAAAGACAACCAAGTTGTCTAGGTGGAAAGCTCAATGGGAGGCTGCCACCCGGCTCACAGATCGAGAATTTCTTGGAGGTAACAGCTCCAGTTTATATTTATTATTTATTACGATTTAAAATGATAAATGATTTAATATTTGTAAAAATGGTATTATGCTACAGCACATGATATTAAATGTGAAAAAAATCTAGCAAGTGAATATAATAAAAATAAATTGTTTTATTATTTACTTGTTAGATGATTTTTTTATTCAATAACATGAATTCGTTAAGGAATTGTATGTCCCTGAGCAACAAATTCGTTGTTTAATAATTGTACTATGTTTTATAGAATTATTTATGTTTATGTTGAAAATAAATTACAAATCCAACATATCTGATTTTTTTAATGCTGTAAAGAAAAACTACTTAGCAATTAAATTTTTGCTTCTGATTTCTCCTCGCACTAACATGGAGGTATCCAAGTATTAGATTTTGACGCGAAAATGACAAAAGTTTATGATTTTTTTATCTAGAAAAATGCTGAAAAAGGGCCACTACATATTAAACTGTAGGCGGTGACTCGAAGGACCCCCACAATTACCGCTCTATTTCAATTCTCTCGGCATACTATAAACTATAATATAATTTCATGTCAATTTTTTATCTTAGTCAAATCAACGTGAAGCGATACGGATTTGTAATTTTACTCTATTATTACATCCGCATGCGAGAAATTACTTTGTTTTTCTGAATGGGAGGGGGGAGGAGGAGAAGAGAATTGCAAAAGATTAAACTAACACAACTAATAGAATTCTACATGTATACATTTTTGGGTAATAAGTGGTAATTTTGTAAAAAATTTTTACAGTCAGAATCTCATGTTTTTAGCATAGTTTAAATTTAAAATTATGAAGCAAGAAATATATATGAAGCGAAAAACCGTGCTTTTATTTCGAATAACAAGAACAAATTGTTCTATATAATAAAAAAGTTAAATAAAGTTTTCACTTCTAAGGTGTTTTATGATCGTTACCGTTTTCGAAAATCATTGAAAATTTAGACAGTTTTCGAAAATCGGAAGATATGCAAACTTTACAAAAAAAAGCCTGTTTTTCAGGCTTGAATATCAACCAGTCATATTTCTCGAACCACAATGTTTTTGTGCGGGTCTCGCGACGTGTTTTTTAACATTTGTCCGAAATCTCACTCTCAGACAATTGATTAATATCGGACCAATTTTTTTTTCTTGATGAATAATATCACATTTAAAAAAATTTGTAATTTTATTTTGGTAGGACTTGCTGTTTGAAACGATCGTATCGCTCGCTTGTACTGCAACTGTTCTTAATGCATGATAATGTCATTTTTGAGGCTGATTATTAAATTATATATGATTTTTGGCCTATCAGTCTCTAAGAGTGAAGGCCTTTGTTTTCGTTTCAGAAATTCTAAATTTTTTTTTTTTTTTTTGCTGAAATCGACTTAAAAACTCATGATTCGTAATATGTTGAAATTTTGAATAAAAAATTTTCCGTCTATACGTATGTATGTATTGTTGCGTGCCCCTTTTGTGACACGCACAGCTACACAAAAAAACAGGTTCCGCGTCCCCTGATCCCCAAAGTTGCTTATGACTCTTATCGTTAAGTTAACAAACCACACCTCCCTAAGTTATATTCGTTATAAAAAAAAAACTCTAAAATTCTAATTCGGGAAAATTTAAGCAAAGGTTAGATCCCAAAAAGGCATACTTGGTTTAATTAATCATCATTACTTCCCCTTCCCTTTATTTATCAAAGGTGATTCAGTCGTGTGAGTTGAACAAATAGTCTCTCAATTCCAAGCAAATTTGTTGCTTTTTATTACCAGAAATAATTAATGAAAAACAAAAAAATTACAAGATTAGTTAAGCGAATGCTATTTGGTTTTTGTTCTTTTTTTTTTTTACAATATCAAAGGTAAAAGATTACGCCACCAACTAATCCAACACAGGAGTAGAACGACTGGTGCAAGTCCTGTGGAATTGAGGTAAAGTCAAAACAAAACGTTCGCTGAGTTGAGGCGACGAAGCGGCTCCCAAAAAAAATAACAAATCTAACAACTGCTTGGAACTGTAAGAAAAAATTGAGGCAAAAGACAAAATTAGCAAAATAAACTTAAATGGTATATATTTGTTTAGAATAGAGATCACTAGAGCCAGACGTGCGTCGAAACTGATGTACGGGACACAAAACAACCAAGTCCTAGGTGATTTGGATAATCTTGAGTCTAAGACGAGAGTTGCTGTATTTTTGCAGTCAGACAAGAAACTCCAAATGTGAGTGAGTAGTAGTCCTGGGGCGCGTTCCTCGACATCCGTCCTAAAACGAAATGATCTGAGGTCGGAGATCGTCGTTCGTCTTCGTTACTCGCTGGCTCTGTTGGCGACGATGCAACGATAAAGTCAACAATGTAACGTATCCAGCGTTGAACGTATCTTTGTTGCATTGTTTCAAGCAGAGTGAAGCAAGATCGAATAATCATGTCGCGGTTAATAAGAGATCATTGTTAATCGTGGCATTGCACGCGCGCATATGCTTTTTCGCACGAGCTTCCGATAGTAACAATAAGACAAAAATTATTCTCTCGATAAATTATTACAAACAAGAAATTAAAATTCGTCACTTATTCGCGCGATAACTTTTGCTTCGAAAATTTAAACGAAATTGATAAATAAAATTAACAAGACAACAACCATGGATCTCACAACTATCAGACAAGAAGAAATGCTCTTAAAAGAAATAGAAATGTGTCCCCAGTTAGCGAATAACAAAAATCTTAGGCAAGGGGAAACCAGTGAGGACAGAAAAAGAAAATGGAACGAAATAGCGAAGGTAATGTATATATATCGAGTTTAGTTAATGTTTATTTAGCATGATTTAAAGCTTCAAAGTGAATTTAAATATTTCCTGATAAATTCAGTTAATAATATTAAAAGAGCATAACCTTTTCTTTCAATTTCACTGAAAGTTTTTTTGAATAAACCTTTATTTTCGTAGAAACTGAATGCCACTGGTCCAAAGCAGAAAAATGGAGTGGGATGGGGGAATTACTGGAGACATAGGAGGTGAGCTGTCAGAAAAAGGGCTAGGGAAGCAGAAAACGATAAAAATAGAACAGGTGAGGGCCACAAGAAACCAAAGCCCCTGACGGAATTTGAGAAACGGGTGATGGATGTCATTGGATGGGACTCTGTCCTGGGAACGGGAGCCTTTAATCCAGACCCTGTTCCCGAGATGAATATGCCATCTACATCAGGGATACCAGTAAGTGTATTTTAAAATATTTTCTGTGCATTATATTGTTTTCGGTAATATTAATATTTTGATTATACAAAATACATAATAAATACGTATAAAATTTTTCAGACAACTGGTTTACTAGCTTCCGATTGCCCAACTTTTGGACCACCCAGCCCCTTGTCGGGCCCAATGGAGCAACAATATCTGCTCAGCTAATGGATGGAGCGGTATCTACTCCAACTGGTGCCCAACCAACGAATGCAGCAGCAACTACTGCCGCCCAACCAGCAAGTGCTAGAAGAGGTTAGTTTGCGATTTACACGTGTATCATATATCAAAGAGGTTAGAGAAAAATGTTATGTACTTTATATAGTTCGTTGTCGGCGCATCCCTCATTCAATGGCACAGGAATTGTTAGCTGCTAGTCAGAGGCAGGCGATCTTGTTGGAGGCAATATTGGAGACACAGAAGGATGGCAGAGGTGAGTAGTTTTATAAAAGCTTTTAAATAAGTAGCTAATATAAGACAATATATTTGAATTCTTATAGTTTATTTTCTCTTTTCAGGCATTGGAATCGATTGCATCAAGCTGTCGTAGTTTTGTAGAGAAGAGCCCGGAAAATAATTAATAAAAATTTAAAATATAATATCTATAAATTTAATTTAATAATAAGTAAAAATTTATAAATCCAATTATATCAATTTATAATTTATAAAAGCAAAGGTGTAATAAATTTGTTAAACAAAATTCTTACACACATCAGCATCGTCTCATTTTATTCGACAGGTCACTTTCGAAATTTATCTCTTGAAAATAATTAAATGGCTAAACGTAAAATATTTTTATTGATTTATAAAAATTTTAGTGTTTAAACTATAAAATATTTGTCATAAAATGTGAATATAAATAAATGTCACATTTTTATAAAATTTTAGGATACTTTATTTGATAACCTTTCGAAAAGAAATGTGGCCCTGAAAAGGGCCTTTGATATAATGAAAAATAATGGAATCAATTTGAACATTCATGCTGCAAAGACCCTTCGTACGAGGCTTTGGCGCATTCTCCGTGCTTGTGCAAGCAAATCACTATTTGAAAGAGGCTCTTCATCGTTCGGCAGAGGAATAATTTCAAGTTCATTTTCAATTGTCTCCTCTTCAAAACTCTGAGGAACATTATATTCTAAACAGATATTGTGCAGTATGGCACAAGCCACAATGATATTGCCACATTTGTCAGGCTCAAAGGGAAGAGCGCGATAACGCTGTAAACAGCGAAACCGCATCTTCAAGAGCCCTATGCAATGCTCAACGATGTTCCTTGTTTTAGAATGTGCCTTGTTATACCTGTCCTCAGCACTTCCTGAAATAGTATTTTTAATTGGGGTCATTAACCATGGCTCCTGTGGGTAGCCGGAATCTCCTGTAAAAAAAACAAAAAAAAACTAAGGTTTAATATGTTGGTATTTAGAATGGATTGATTTTCGAACATCAAAGAAGGAATAAACTAATAATAATTAAGAGAGAACAAAGATAGCATTCAGATTGGTGATGCCGATAGTGAACACAGTCTAATAGAAAATAGAAAGTTACACTTACCGATTAAGTATTCTCCTGCATCAAAATACCCTCTTAACGCATATCCCTTCAGTTTGGAATGACTCCAAACAGAAGAGTCATGATTCGCCCCCGGATTTGTGGCATCAATAGCGCAGATTTTTAATTCCGGATTGCACACCTTGTGAACGAAAATATTTGAGAAAATATAAATGGTAGGAAAAAGAGAGGTTTATCAGATTAATTAAATACAATCAAAACTTTCAAATTCTTTCCAAAATAAATGATTGCAAGGTTATGAACAAAATCCCATTAACTTGGAATAACAAGACTTGTGAAACGAATTACAAATATGCTGAAAAGCATAAGAACTTTGATTCTTTGTTTTAAGAGTAATCACCGGTATTTTCACACAGAAATAAAACCCTATACATTTTATACCTTCTATACATAATATGACACATTAACATCTATATTTCATTAATAAATATGGATGGAGTAATAATCTCATTGAAATCCCATGACAAAGAAACAGTTACACATTGCAGATAAATTTATTGCTTAATATATTGTTATTTTCTTTGTTATATTTTATCAGCTTTGACTGTTTCATTCTTTTGGCTTGTAGAAAGTACATAGAAAAACAAAATAAAATACATTCCTTTAGACGTACTCAAGTTTGTTTTTTTTCGAAAATGACAATATTTTAGATCGTCTCAGACAGATAGGTATTTACGAACTGTGTAAAGAACCTTATTTTGCCAAAAAATGTCAATTATCAAACCAAATGTATATACAACGGATGTCTGAGACTTGATCATATTGTCTCTCTCGTTAATGTATTTCCAGAAAACGAAGAAATTAGAAAATTTGATAGTGATGGTCAAAATGTTTTTTAATGCTACATGTTTGAAAAATTACAAGAAGCTGCTGACCATTAGCCCTATCCTTTAGATTTTTTTTCTTCCGGGCACATCTGAAGAATGTGGTATACGATTCACCTGTGGATTCGGAAGTTGAGCTGGTAGCACTAATTGTGACTGCTAGTGGCCATGTAAGAGACACTGCAAGGTTTTGGCAGTGTCAGAAATTCAATTACAAGGCGCTGTGAGGCTTGCATTACTGCTCATGGTCAACATTTGAACACCTTTTATAATTTTATAAACATGTAGTATTTGGTTATGATCATCACTATCAATTTTTCTGATTTCTCAGTTTGCTGTAAATATATTAACGAGAGAGACAATGTTATGAGAAAGTCTCAGACAGCCGTTGTATATACGATACTTGACAATTTTTTTAGTATCAAGGATTCATTTGTGACCTCCAAAATTGGAAAATGACCCCCTTTTAGTATATTGGCCATCTATCACCCCTAAAATCGTGGACACAGCTTATAAACACTCTGTAGAGAAAAAGAACATTCAAGTAAAATGAAACCAATATTTACGTTGCAGCATGAAATAATATTACTTCTAATATTCATGAATTAAGCAAATGAAGCTTCAAAAGCTACTTACTCTTAAAAGCTACTTGCCCTTAATAATATTAATAACAATGTAAAAAGAAAAAGTGAATATTATATGAAATGCGTTTTAATCAGTTAAAATAAAAAATTCATAAATTAATCGTATAAAAGAAGAATATTTAGAGATAGAAAGGTGCCCAAAAGGCCTGGAGGTCTGTCTAGGGGTATATTTTATATATTTAAATATTAATGTACAAAAATATTATAAAACAGTAAAATATTAAACTATTTAAAAATTATACAACAATATTTTTTGTTATCTGAATAAGAAAAGCAGTTTTAATATTATTGAGTATAATACCAGGCAATTATTTTCAGGAGCACTATTTATGATTAGTGAGATTTACACTTTAATTTTTTAAATAAAGGAGAGTCTGCTTTAATAATTACAGACAAAACACAAGGCATTATGATAGCTATAATAAGTTTCATAGATGAAACATTTTGAATTTTCGATGTTTGTAAAGCACACGTCGATAAGGGTCCCATGATCTGTGGTTCCCTTTTCTACATCTAGCATGAACTCTAGACCTAATTGGTTCAGAATATCAATCAATGATTTATCATGTCTCATATCGATGTTAAAATCGCCGAGGACAACAACTCGATTTAATCCTTCTAGAACAGCTAATAATTTTTGTAAAAATACAGTTTTGCTAAAATTAGGAGATTTGTACCCTGCAATTACATTTACCCCTTTGTCATTAAAATGAATTAACAGGAAATGACCTCCACAACCATACTCGTTTCCATTTCCTACTACATATCGCACACTTTGACTAGACACGAGTTTTAAATTTTTGAAAATAAGTACGCCTTCAGAATTTCTTGTATCCTTGCAATTCACTCTGTACATATTTTGAAAGTTCTTAAGATCAACATTATCATCAGGCAAAACATGTGGCTCTACTAAAACAAGAAAATCAGCTATTTGTATATCGGGATCAAACTCGATGTCCGAATGGTGTGCGCCAAATGATGTAACATTGTGAAAATATATTTTTAATTCAAAAGAGATATAATTTGAAAGAAACTCGAGTTGAAATTGTAACGGACTTCGTTGCAATCGTTGAACTTCTTGGACTACTTTGCATCTCGCGGAAGGCGGTGATGGTGGTTTGAATGTTCCATTTATGAATAGTCCGTTTTTCGTAGTAGCTCTGCTACAAGCTACATAAAGGCTCTCCCTTGGCAGATAATAATCTTTGTCGCCATAAGTAACAGTTACAACCACAGATGTTAAGGAAGAACCTTGAGATTTACAAATGGTCATTCCGTTGGCAGGAATTAATGGGAATTGTGTCCGAATGACCTGAAAACCAGTCGTTCTCTCTTTCTTGCCCAGGTTTCGCTGAATCTTTTTGATGGGTGTCCACTGAAGGTCCAAGAGATTGTTCTTACGAATTAATGGCAACTCTGACTCACGAGTTCGTTTCCCTTCCAGATTGTTCCTAAAATCCATCCAAATTATATCCGGTATTCTGCTTCCATCCAACATTACCTTATAATCAATGCGTTTCAGACATCCGGTGGCACCATTAAATAGTCCGTCAGCAACGTTGATATTTGTGGAAATAAAATATTCGCCATCTACTTGTAACCGCGTTTCATAAGGTAACCCATCTGACATCTGTTTGTTTAGTTTCTTAGCCTTTTCCAATTCACGTTTCTTTTCAACTTCTGTCCCAATTCCTATAGAAGAATAATTTAAATCATAACAATGTTTTTAATATACACATGATACGGTATTCACTTTTTAATGTGCAGCTTACCTTGAATTTTGTCTATTGCAGTGGATGTTGTACCATTTGTATTTAGGATAGAATGAACGTACGAGTTGTATTCATCACATTGCTTGTTCGTGAAAAACAGCCAAGTTACAACGGGTGGCGGCTGATTGTCCACGGAAATTTCACATGATTTTATTAAGCGCACGTCCACGTCATCCATTTCCCCAATTGCCATATTGTTTAGAGCTTTACAAAACTCATGATCTCCTCTCTGACGCATAATTTCCTCGAGTTGAAAGTAGGAAAATCTTTCCCAAGGCAAATTTCCTAGAAGCTGCAAACCAATTGTTGCTTTTGATGGTTCAAAGCAATAAGCATCCATCACTGGTCGAAGCTGCTGTAAATCTCCTACGGCTAAAATTGACCTGCCTCCAAAATCTGCAGTAGACGAATAAATTTGTTGGAGCCGTTTATTGACCCAATATAACATTCGCGCACCAACCATGGACACCAAAAAGCCTTACATTTTTAAGTTTCATTCGCAGTGAATTACATATACTTTCGTCCAAATCATATAATTTTGGTGATTGCGATGCCGGTAATCGAAATGTGTTATGTAGAGTTGTTCCAAGCGCATTAAATGCTGCCTTGCCTGTGGGTGCAGAAACTATTACACACATATCATTGGGGTCGTTTATATCGTCTCGTAGGTAACTCCGAGTGACACTTTGAACAATTGCTGTAATTACTCGGGTCTTGCCTACGCCTGCTCCACCCGTCAAGAAGAAATAATGAGGAGTCTTGTTTACTTTAAACCGATGCAAAACTTCCATTACAATTCGTCTCTGTTTGTGATTGAGGCTTTGCATCATGGTTTTGTAGTCGTCTTCTGGTAAGAGATTAGGAGGCAATAGGTAATCCATGTGTCGTACGTTCATACCTGCGAAACAATCATATTTTAGAAGGTGACCATAAAGTTCCTCGACACATTTCAAGCAGTAATATCACAAAATTTCTACATGAACGGTGCTTTGTATTCGAATAAGCAAATCTAAAAGTTTGATCAGTCACTACAGTACATTCAACTTGTGCACCATTCACCGCGCGGAAATTTCGAGCATCAAGCTTCTTATCATGTTACAAGCGTGGCAGCATCAAATGGTGCTAATGTATCAAATGTATCACTTATTCGCAACATAAGTTCATTAATGTCCGTGAGTTTGGTCTTTTAAACAGTATCTTTCCATTATAAAAAATCGGGGATGTTCCATCTTTCCCAATCCACTATTATTCATGGTTATCATGGTTGAAATCCATGTTGTCCCAAACAAAGTTGTCATGATTGAAATTCCAATGGGAGGCGGGCACTTGACAACTTGGTTGTCTTTTAAAGACACCGTGTGGCCGTATGGCTGTCCGGGCGTCTGCGATAGCTCAATTGGTAGAGGCGTCGACCATGACAGTCGAGGTTCCTGGTTCGAATCGAAGTCGCAGAATTTTTCCTTCCATTTTTCGATAGAAAAATCATTAGTAGAGCTACATCAAACAAGGTTTGATTTACCGATTCAAAAAAAAAGGTTTGCTCACTCATTGCAAAAATTTCGTGATATTACTATCAAAAATATCAAGGAGCTTATGACACCTAATACTTTTTATAAAGTAAAGTTTAGGCTATGAAGTTATTGCATTATTAAAAATTTCTTATTATACCTGTTTTTACATCCTCATACTCTTCCTGCTCCTCATTAATAACAGCTTCTTCTGGGTTACCATAAATATCATCCATTTCCTCCTGTGCCTCATTGACGACTCTGTTTAAAAATTCCTCGCCCAGTTCCCTGTTTTTAATGAAGGGTTTTGAATTTTCATATATTGTTTCAATTAAGAGATCTTTCTTCGTGAAAATGTCAACGTTCGGATCCAATAATTCTGTGTATTCTTCCCTCCATGGAGCAAAAAGCATTAACTGTTCTCTCCAATAATTCAAAGGATCTTGTTGCATTCCATAATGGCGGTATCTGAGTATTTTTGCCTTTTTCCGTTTCCAAACATATCCACTACCATCAAGCAGAGGATAATAATGTGCTGGAGATATATCGGAAATGCCTATAAGAGAATCACATGTTATGAAAGAAGATTGATATAAGAGAATCACATATTTAGAAGTTAATGGATTTATATCGTTATGCCGTTATCCTCATGAATAATTTCGTCTTCACTTTCTGCTTGCTGCTGATTTCCCTGTTCCGACTTGGAATAGTTATACAAGGTAGCAAACTCCGCTAAACACACATCCTCTAATTGTTCTGGACGTTGTACATAACGCTGAATTATTCCAGGTACGCATATATCCTCACTATTCGGATCCAGTTTTCCTAATTCTTCTCTCGATTTCAGCATGCCTACGCGTTCTTTAGGAGGATTTGTGCTAACGTAAATTTCACCTCTACTACAAAAAGTGTTTGGCAGGCTTAGCAAAAACGCAGCTGCTTCCTGCGCTGAGATTTCGGAGCCATTGATAAGAATATTTCCCGTTCGACGAAGCTTTTCTCTAATCGAGGTATTTCCTTTCCGAAAATTTTTCAAAGTAGCTTGTAACAATTTTGACACACCACTCTCAGCCTTCGTTGTATATTCAGCCATATATTTGGCGCAGGCATATGTATCAACCACGAACTGCACATCGATATTAGCTCTCCATGCTCTTAGCAGTGTCTCATTATATGTGTTTACAAAGGCAGCGTTAGTTTCTCGTTTATAAACGACAGATGTACGCTTCAAGGCGGCTCTAGTGGAAAGGAAATACTTCTCTTCTGTTAATCCCATCTTCGTTAGAAAAGCGTCGTATCCAAGAAATTCCTTCTTATCTTGCATTTCGGTTAGGGCCTTCTGAATTTTATTGAATACCTCAAAATGTCCCTTTACTTCATTCTCGTCATAATCTAGAAAGAAATCCATAATAACTATTATAAGGAGGTTGCAGCAAAGAAAGAGGAATAGGATAGTTCAACAATTGCTATGTAATTTTACCTTTTGGATGGGGGCTAAATATCCTTGTTTCTTTCATAGGTGGTTTAGGACAACCGAACCTACACCGCTTAGCAAACTTAGATTTTCTGTAGCAGGTGTGACTGTGTTTATGAAATTGATATCCAAGAATGCCCTTTATGTCATCGGCAACAATGGCGTTGGTTGTAATAAACTGATCGATGAATTCGACACATTCATTTTCACTTTGACGTTCTCCCTCTGTGTATTCCGGTGCATTTGACAGCCAAAACAAACCGTGGCAGTGAGGCGATCCTCGAAGTTGAAATTCAACTCTAACAAAATAATCCTCTACTTTATATGCTGCAAACAATCCTGCCTCTGGAAGCATCAAAGTGTTCAACAGAGACTTGAAGCGATGGTCGAAATGGCGTACACATGTGACTGGATCCGAACTGATTAAATTGGACTTTTCTTGAAAAGATATGTTTGCAGCTTCGTCTTCTGTAATATCTTTACCTTTGACAAGTTTCATTAATGTGATAATAAGTTCTGTCCATTTTGTCTCTGCAGCAGAAAGCGTTATAAACAGTGCACATTTTCCAAGTTGCCGCACCATAGCAACGGCTTTCTTTGTCTTCGCTTTCCAGTAGGCTGGAGATGTTCGAATCTTTTTAAATGTTTGATATCCTTCATCATTCTGAATTATATAATCAAGCACACCTGGTTCCATGACTTTCTTTGCTGTTAGTTTATCTTTCCCAATTCGCTTTCTCAAGCACGTATGTATGGCATTATATACTTTTTCATTGTATGAACGCTTGAAGGAGTACAAGACTTTTGTTGGTTTGCAGGCTCGTCTATCGTATCTCCACAGTTCCGATTTTGCGATTTTAGTATAGAAATATGATTTTTTGAGTTATCGTTTCTTTCCGCCGTATATTGTAGGAAATGAAAGCACTTCTGCGTTCATATCTCTGTGTAATAGAATTAGGAGATTATTTTGAGCAGGTGCGACTTTTCGTATCTTTAAGGCTTCTTCCTGCTCATTATAAAAAAAAGTGTTTCCTGTGCCCCCAGATTTATTGTAGCCCTAATTTCTTGAGCTTCTGTGCTTGCAGTCTCTAAATAAATAAATTTTTAATGAATTAATTAGAATGTTCATACTTCAAATGTGAAACTACAGTATATAGGCTACACTAATTTTATCATACCGTCATTATCGGAAGCACTGTCCAAGTCTCTTACGTCCTTATCTGCGTTAGTGACTTTGTAAACAAAAAAATCTGTTAGTTTAGAAAGTTCTCTTAAACAAAATTTCTAATTCTGATTAAGATTTTTTCATACCATTATCTTCAGTAACTTCTGCTACTGGATCTGAGATGTCGTCATATACAAAATCCAATTGGGCTTCTGAAAATGTCATCATTAGCAATCTTATTTATAGTGAAGAAATATTCAAATATAATAATAAGATGTATTTGAATTTTATACCGTCATCATATCCCGACCAAGCTTGACATAATGCCACTCCTTCTTCTTTATATAATTCTGTGTTGACAAGATACTTCGCAGCATTATAAACTCTTGCTGGTCGAATGATTTCGTACATGTATGGGGACTTGTATTGCAAGCGCCTCATTAATTGCATTTGAACAGTGCTCATTTCATTAAATTTTCGTGGTAATACTTTTGCAGCTTCATCTAGATTAACTGGAACATTAACAATGTTCCCCAATAGACGGGATTGTTTTTCTGCGCCTTTGAGGCGAATTTGCATAAAAGGCAGTCGGATTGCTACCAGCCTTTCTTCTAGTGGTCTAAGCGCCTGAAGAATTTTTAAGTGCTAATTAATTTTCTCATAAAAATGGCCAGCTTGTGTTTTGCTAATATGAAAGTTTTTATTATATTTTACTTACCGAAAGGACCTCTGGAACTACAGGAAAGTCGAATCCATTTACTAATGCCATTTCCGGTACCTTGTTTTATTTACTACCTT
This sequence comes from Rhysida immarginata, assembly GCA_023313115.1. Taxonomy (NCBI): domain Eukaryota; kingdom Metazoa; phylum Arthropoda; class Chilopoda; order Scolopendromorpha; family Scolopendridae; genus Rhysida; species Rhysida immarginata. The sequence goes on from JAHWFO010015169.1 coordinate 21,461, forward strand.
ATTTATGACACAATTTGTGCGTTTGCTGCTGAACATGTAGTGCTGCGCTGATAACTGATTCGTCAATGCATTTACTTTTCAGTGTTTCCGATATGAT
>JAHWFO010015170.1:0-18635 GCA_023313115.1 Rhysida immarginata
ATCGACCACAACAGTCGAGGTTCCTGGTTCGAATCCAGGTCCCAGAAGTTTTCTACCCATTTTCTAATTAATATCATTTACTTGGAGGATTTGAGACGTTAAGTTCCATCTGCATCGGTATGGTCTGAACAGGATGAATTCCGTCGAAAAATCCTCCCCATAGAAGGGTGCGTTTCTATGAGGTGAAACGGAAACAGGTGGTACCATTACGGCTCCCCTCGTCTGAAGAAAATAAGTCTGAACCCTGCATACATTAAACTCATTGATAATGGAAACATAACAGAGTCACAACCACACGTCCACAACAAGATAATTTATTAAAAAAAAACAACTCACTATTGCTTACAATTCTAGTGGCGTGATCCTTCCTCAGGAAATACCCGAGAGACCAACTTTAAATGCTGCCAAACAATATCCCTGAAAAAATGTTTGACTGCAGAAAAAGAGGCCTCACTTTCTCACCCCCATGAGGACGCCAAAATATCATGCAGATGGTAATGTTTGCGTCCTGCTGGCAAGGTAAGAATGGAAAGTTCTCTACCATTCTCCACATCTTCTAAACCTCAGTCTCTGCGACTTCAATTTATTCTTTAAAATTTTGCCTACAAGACACCCTTACGAATCCTAACATTATGCGTGGAGTCCCCATCATCCATAACATCGACAGGTATTATGAATGTACCTCGCAAATAAAAAGGATTATGGACAATGTTGGAATTGAGGGACTATAAACGTGATTCTGTGCTGTGACTTATGGCAGTCTGATCACTAGTAATTTTCCAACCCTTGTATTTTCGGAATGTGTCCCGTAATTTAAAGTCTACACCTTATGGGTAAATGGGATCAAAGAAAGTGTTCACAATATAGTGAATCAGAAATGTGCTTCTCCTTTAATTAACCCTGTCCTTTCCATATCCATTAGTAAAATAAATAACTCCAGCAACTTACTACTCCTCCCAAACAATTCTTCTATGAGACAATATTAATGGAACTACTCTTTGATAGGTTCCAACCAGGTCCAACCAAGAAGGAGAACCGTCGACTTCCTCGGAGCCTTTATCGCATCCGCTAACCGCAACAAGGTTCAAAGATAAAGGTAAGGAAATGCAAAACTTGTATTCTTATAAAGTGGGTTGCTATCCATGTTGGCCTGTCTGCAGGTTGCATCTTGAGCCCCCGTTTCAGCTTCTTCTATTATGTCTGCGCACGATGCTTCGAACACATCATCTATTATGTCTATGAGAAGTGGTTATTATAGCAATCACGCTTCTTTCCCATAACTAAACGATCACTTATTTTAGTTTTATGAATGCTTGTAAAAATAGGTCAGTCCTCAAGAGCCACCTGCAGACTATAAGGTGCTGGAAAAAAGTATAGAGCCGGGATGAAAATGCAAATAAACGTTGCAAACCCATGCTGATTTTGTTGCTTTTTTATAGACGTAAATTAGATGATACAAAACGTTGCTTCCATTAACATTTAACGAAGAATAAGGAATCAAATGCAAATTAATAGTTATTATCCCAACCTAGCCACTTGCAAGTGGGAAAAAAGTTTAGGGTCTCACGTTTAATACCCGATAAAGGCACCCTTTTTCTCAATGACCTTTATTAATATGCTTGCCATTGATTCACTGAGTTTCACTAACACTCCTGGATCAAGGTTTTGCCATGCTGCCATCAGTGATATTATTCACCAATTCTTCTTTATTACTATACTGACGGAAATTGCTGTATACAGAACGCACTAAGATTCGCCAAATGTTCTCCACTGGGTTGACATGTGGACTCCGGGATGGCTAGTCTAGAGCAATCACAGAATTAGGTTGAGGCCGAGTTGTGAATCGCAGCATTGTCCATACTGGAAAATCCATTCACCCTCCGTTATGAGCGGACCCTACGTTTGGAAGCAGATTATCCGCCAGAATATCTTGATATGCAATGGAATTCATCCGGTGTGATACGAATGCAATAGGTGTAGTTCCGCCAGTAGCAAAACCTCCCCAAGTCATTACTGAGCCACCTCTAAACTGTCTCTTTGAGAAGAATTCCTTTTCATCTCGAATATCAGGCTAATAGTACTTGTACCCATCTGGTCCGTCCATGTTGAACTTCTTCTCGTCTGAGAACACAACATTCTTCCACTTGTCACCGTACGTAACGTACTTTTTTAGCAAACGTCACACGCGCTTCACGATGATCTGCTGTCAGAGGTGGTCTTCCTTCCATTTTTTGTAATGCAGATTTGGAGAAGAATGCAACACATTTCGTACGGTTCTACTAGTGCACGGGATGTCTAGTTCGGTAACAATCTGCGAAGAAGAGAGGTGCTGATGACGAACAAGGCTTCTTATTCTTGATGTCTGGCGAGCGGAAAGTGATAAACTTGGCCTGCCAGATCTGGGTGCCATTCCATGTTTATCTGGATTTTGGAGAAATTTGTTAACAGCTGGCCTGGAACGTTCAATTTCTTTCGCAATTTCAGATCCAGTCTTTCCGCATCCCTTAAGAGCAACAATTTGCCCTCTTTCATACTCTAAAAGATGTTGCCCTTTCGGGATCTTGTATACTGCTGTTATATTACACAAACAGTGTGGTCTATGCTCTCTTATGATGTTGCTGTATACTTTCATCACCTTAAATAATCTTTTCAACTAATAAAATATGCAAGAAAGTGGACGACTCTAAACTTTTTTCCACCTTGCAAGAGGGTAGGTTGGCATAATGGCTGTTACTTTGCATTTGATTCCTTATTCGTTGTTAAATACTCCTGGAAACAACGTTTTGTATCATCTACTTCACGTCTATAAAAAAGCAACAAAATCAGCATGGATTTGCTACGTTTATTTGCATTTTCATCCCGGCTCTATACTTTTTTCCAGCAACTTAGTGATAGATGATAAGAACACTACACGGCTTTTTAATAATGAAATGGACACCTCCTAATTTACATAAAATCGGACTTGGAACATACCTCCTCACATAATGTTGGTGTAGTCATTTGCTCCTGTAACAGTAGTTAAACGAAGGGAAATGAGTAACTTCGAGTAAGGAGTAATAATCGGATATCAGATTGCGGGCATGTCTATAAGGGTTCATCCATAAATTACGAAACGCTTGAGGGAGGGAAAAGAGTGTTTTCGACAGTGTTATGCATAGTTACAGAGGGGATCAAGCGTTGCGAAGCGCTTCCTTCGAGATGTCTTAGTGACTAAATTTGTGGGATGGTTTTATTTACCAAACAAAGAACTTAGAAGAGCTTCCGTAATATGAGTTTTCAATCTGTGATCTGCAGATTAGTGCTTTCCCATTTGCATGTTCTAGTTAAGCGCATTAATTTTTTTTATCTAGCGTGTATGATGCAAATGACCTTTTAGCAAAATGACGCGTCCATAATTCCAACCAACCAACACAAGCCAAACATCTCGCCAAACAACAAGGTTGCCAGACTCCATTGGTGTTTGGAACGCCGACATTAGACTATTGAAGAGTGGGGAAATATGAGTTAATACGTGTTTGGGTATGGCGAATGCTAGGGGAACTTCTTCCTACGCGAGTGATGACTATAACGATGAAGTTTGCAGTGGTAGAGTCTGTGTAGGAGTATTTTTCTGGCCATGGTTTGGAACTTGCTCGTGGTTGAAAGCTGCTCGAGCTGTGAAACCTATAAGGACATATTGGACAGTAGGGTGGACGAGAATTGTTACTTTCAGGTGAATGAAAGTTTCATGGTTCGCCTTCTGTCAGGCAATGGCACAGAGAAAAGAATGTCAATCGCCTTCCGTGGCCCGTACCGAACCCTGACCTTAACCTAGTAAATTATTTATGGGACGAGTGAGGGCCAGTGAGCCATATCCAAAATCCACTGCTGACATGGCTAATATCTTGCAGCAAGAATGGATCCAAATACCGGAAGCTGTTTATCGTCACCTTACAGAAAATATGCCCAGAAAGGTGGCTGACGTAATTTCAGCAGGCGGAGGTTCAAAAACATTACTTTTCCCTTCCCAGTATTCTTCCCAGTCAGGTTGAAGCATGATGGATTCTATTTGACCGACCATCTCGTCCACCTCCATTCTCTCGTGTTTGTGACTAAGGTGTGGAATAATATTCCCCTGCAATTAAGAGAATAATTTTAGACGTAATTCACTGAATTGCTCCAGCCATGCCAATGCTGCAATTTTTAGTGATTTCATGGATTTACGAGGGGTACTCTAAAAGTTTATAGCCAGGAACAACCCTTCACGCATTTTACGGAGACTATTCTTTTAGCATTTTTCGAAGTACTCTTCCCCCCCCCCTTTTTTTTTTTTTTTAACAAAGTTTCACCTTTTTTAGGCTGTCTTACATTTTTTAACAATTCTCAGCAGTAAACTCCAAAACGTAATCGGTATATGCCGCTAGGACAGCATCTTCAATGTCGAACAAAAAGAAGTCACAAGTTGCCGATTTCACAGAAAAAACTCGGTTGTCTTAGAATGTGCTGGACGCTGTGAGGCTGTCACAATAAACCTCTTGTTTCGGTCTTCGGACGCTTCTCCTTCCATTTTTATCGGACTTTTGATATGTATTTTTTGTTTTCAACGGAAGAAATATGACCAGTGGAATGGAAGAAAGTTGCCGCCATAACGTTCCCAGCACTCCGAGAACGTTTGCTTTTTGCATTTATGAAGCGGTCCTTGCCCTTTGGGGTGCCATTGTTTGGATTGTTTCTTACTTTCGGATCCTGATGATACGGCCATATTTCGTCACATCTGCAGATGTCGAAGACATGTTTAGATGGCCCGTTGTTAAACTTTTTAAAAAATCGCTATTTGACACTATTGCACTCGTACTGTTTTCTGCTCTGGTATCAACAAATCTTTGTGATAAAAGCTTCCTGAGTTCCAGGTGTTCATGCAAGATTGTTTTAACCGTAGATGATCCGATGCCCAGACTTTACTTCAATCTCCGGCAATAGCTTATCCGATTATCATACGCGATCATATTCGACACAGCACGTCCAATGCAAGTGGCCGTCTTCCTCCTCTTCAACTCGCGATGCAAGGACGAAACTGTGGCTTTACTCGGAGCGCTGCCAGGAAATATCTGTTGTAAGCTTTTAAAACAAGCCGACATTTCTAAGCATTTGGAATAATCATAGTCAATCATAGCACGCCATGCCTGCTCATTCAGCTCCTATCTCCAGCGCGCGAGCTTTAGAACTGTGCAAACACAATGCAACGTGGCACGCTCAAATCTGGGACACGAACATATGATAGAGTTAAGTACTTGAAGATAATAAAACCTATTTGGTGGGAAGCATGCAGCGTTCCTGGCTAAAAACTTGTATAGAGTGCCACGAAGGACACAATTGGCATAACTAGCTTTTAATCTATTCCTTTGGGATGTTATTGTAATAATAATATACACCGAAGTACGAACGAATCTTGCCGTCTTCTGTCAGGGCCTGCTGTGTGCTTTCATTTGGAATCGTATCCTGGGAATTCGCGAAAGTGTTGGTTGCACAATCTGTAACCCATAAGTAGCTCTTAGTTAATTTTCGTAGAACGTAATCGAAAGCGTCCTGCACTTCTTCCCACCTGGTCGGTCTGTGATTTTTGCTTTTTTTCTACGCACGAGATACCTTTCATTTTTGAACTCATGGGTCCATTGTTGAATTTAGTCTTTGACAAAGCCGTTTTTCAAAGTTTGAATCAAAATTTTCATTGAACTGTTACTGTAGAATCTTTACGGAAGTATCCAATCAGGCAGAACGCCTTCTCCACCTCAGGACATTTTGACTACCCTTTGCGTGAGAAGAAGTCCACTGACGGCAGATTAAATAAACTTTCAGACTAATTATTGAATATCCGACGTAGTCCTAGCTTCCATTTGGACCTTGAAAACTAAATAAGAAACTAAACGTTGGAATTAAGGCAATTAAAAAAGAAATGGTTGCAGTTTCTTCCAAACAGTCTATGGCTTTGGAGTGAAACGTGCTTTCACAAGGAGTTTTTTATTCTCATAGGAGATGTTTGAATTGAAAAGTTCGTTTACCAACTCGGATATCCCGTCCTCTACTCTTTTAATGCAAAGATATCTCTATTCTCAGGTCATTTTCCCCGCCTCAACAGCTTGTGGTACGTCATTAGCCTATACTTGTCTCTGTGGGTCCTTGCCAGTTTCTCCGTCACCTTCGTCTTATCATTCTACAGGCCTCAAATTCCATCATGTGAGTAAAGACGATCTCAAGTGAACAGACCTAAGTAAACATAATTGTAACATTCTCCTTCGCATATTTTTTCTCTCTTTCAGGGATACGAGATGAGGTGATCAGGCAACAGAGGGAGGAGACCTACCGAGAGAATGAGACGTTTTCCCCGTCGTCGCCGTGGACGATTCCAGCGCTTCCATTGGATGACATAGACATAGATTTCCATTTCAACAAGCACCAGACTGAAAGCACAAAAGGTGAACCGAAGATAATCGAACGACTCTTCAATGTGGGAAAGGGAGGAAATGAGGAGGGGCCCCGAAAAAGGGTTTTGGTCGTTGGTCCCCCGGGAATGGGCAAAAGGTTCATTTGTGAGAAAGTGGTGAGCCAGTGGAAAAGCGAATTGGAAAAGGAATCGAGATCGACTTTCACTCTCGTTTACTACGCCGACTTAAAAAGAAACTTCACGACATTAGAGAACGTCTTCCTTCATAGTATGGAACGGAACGAGACGTTTACGGAGCAGCACGTTCTTCATTTCGTGTTACGGCATCAGGAGGAAATTCTCTTGATACTGGACGGCGGGCACACACGACCCAATGAAAATCAAAAGGAACAGCTGAGTCGCCTGGTTGAAAGGAGAATTTTACCCAATTTGTGGGTCCTCCTGACAGCCACTCACGAAGAGAAAAATGTTCTTTGGAGAGAGGCGATCAATTTCGATAGGGTAGTGGAGCTGAAGAGAATTCAAGGAACACAAATTGGACAATACCTGAGAGACACTTTTGTTGGCGCCTACTCTCGGTCGTTCGCCCATGTCATTTCTTACTGTAAAAGTGAAATTCGGGAGTTGTGTGAGCGACCTCGATTCCTTCTACTGTTGACTTTACTAATGAACGACGACACCGTCAAGGATTGCAAAGGAAAGACTTCCCTTTTCAGGGACTTCTTCGACCTCATTGTCAATTGGAAGACCAACGAAAATAGTTCCACAACATGCAAAGTAGACTTCTCCCTCGCTTCCTTGAACGATCCTTCAACCGTCAACAACATTCCATTAGAAAATCTCCTTCAATTCGGAAACCTTTCTCTAAGTAAACTGCTTAAAAAAGAATTGGTGTTTGAGGAAAATGACTTGAGAGGCTTAAATTTGAACTTCCTTTTCAATAAAACCACTCAATTAGATAAATTTAATAAGGGAATGGCACAGGAAGTTTACATACCCATAAGAAAGAGTCTAATCGAGTTCTTAGCCTCCGTCGCCGCCTTCAGCGTTTACGTGACTTCCAAGAGAGAAAATTTCCTGGAGAAAGTTGCAAATTTTCTGAAGGAAGGATTATTACCCAATGACCACGGCTTCCTCTTCTACTCTTTCCTCGCTGGCTTATTAAACGGTGATGCGCACATATTGTTCGAGAGACTTTTGCCCTATTCCCATTGGTTCAACACCGAAAACGAGCACTTCCAATCACTTCTCATGGAAGTCGAAGATAGCCGCTCCTTTTTTAAGTCCTTCGATGATTTACTGCCTCGTTATCGACCCACTGATTACTATTCCTCTGAAATAATCCCAACAGAAGCAAAAGGGTTCATTGAAGGGACCAATCTTTTAACCCTCGACGTCAATCATGGTGATACGAGGCGCAATTTCCGACATTTCCTCAGTTGGGATACATGTTTCGCATTCCCGAAAAGTTCACTCGTTGTCGGCCATTTGATATTACGGATAAATAACGAAGAGAATTTCATACGAGAATTGTTTTCTGTTCAGTGCAGGAATCTTACGATTAGGATATACGGTAGATTTGACATCTATGCTTGGGACCCCCTCGTTGGTCTCATTCAGTCTGTCGAACATGAGAAGCTCGAATTCATTTTTGACAACTTAAAGGAAGGCGAGCTTTTGTGCCTTTTATTATCTTTGCAAAGGGAATTAACGGAGAGAAAATGGCAAGGTAAACACATCAATCGACTGAGGGTAAAGACTTACAATATAGAAAACCTTAGGAGTTTAACTCCGTTGCTCAACATGGTCAAAGCGGGAACAATAGACGAAGGTTTTTATCTCTATCTATTTGATACGCTAGATAGGCAGGGCAGACATTTCTGTTTAAAGACTTTGGACACGGATGCTTCTTTTTCAACATCGAATGAAACAGAAATAGGCCATGCAGCTCGAAATATTCAGGAACTCTTCCAGCATGTCGTGGAATCGAAGTCCATTAAGGAGTTTCTGCTTCACAATAAGCTTGAGTGTCTTAAACTTCATTTCGATTTTAACTTCTTAAGAGCTAATCAAACCGTCAAAAAAAGTTATTTGGAAATATGGGGTTCAGTGAATATTACGTTGGACGAGAGAATAAACCTGGAGATAGAAGAATTTGAACTGAGCAGACAAGAACGCTTGACGACCTTTAATTCTCTTTTGAGTGGAATTGTTCGAGTTACAAAATCCTTGTCCTGTACGGAAAGTGAATTTAGTTTATTGTGCTGTGATCGATTTCATAGTCTAGAAGAATTGGACTTAAGCTACATTACAAAACCATACGAATCCATCGTTAACGTTTCCAAATTAGCTAATTTACGAGTGCTCAAGTTACACTTTGATTTTGATTCTTCCAATTTGCAGGAATTTGGCGAAGCTCTGGTTCGAGTGCCGAGCAGCCTACGCCATCTGGAAGTGGGCAGCCATAGTTTTGTAGGCGCTAACTCGTTTCTTGTTAATAATGCTCTCGTACAATTTTTAGCTGAGAAAACTGAGGAAAGAGAATGCGGCAATGGAAAAAGGGAAATGTCATCTTCCATTCACGCACTCGACGAACTATACGTTCACAACTTTGGTGCCCTCTTCAATTCAACTGTGGATAGAATTCGACAGATACTGTTGAACGACTGTTTAAGGCGATTCTGCTTTCATTATGGTTACAGAAATGCTGAATCGTGGTTTCCTTCGGGCAGCAGATTCCATTTGAACGAGGAATTAAAACTACAACTATTCAAAGAGAAACTTACCTGGGGGACTAAGTATAGATATTGTGTCATCCACCGTCGTTGAAAGTCGTTCTTTGAGTTAACGACTCTTTTTCCCCAATTCTTAGTTTAATAGGCCATTCTTAGATTCATGTATTCTTAGTTTCTGAAGTTTCGCACATCTTATCTGAAAGGGAACCTTCTTCGAGTTTTGATTTTTTTTTTTTTTGCAAACAAATTGGATTCATTTAAATGAATGAATGTGAGATGTTTGCCAAGGGGACAGCTGTGAATGTGCAAATACAGAGGGTTGAGTACGTTACAACTAAACGATTTACATATGCAAATTCTCCAGCCACATGGTTGACACGGCTACGCGGTCGTGAGGAGTTATAAAGGGGACATCGCTGCATCATTCTTAATCGTTGTACAAACACTAACTGCGGGAATGCCGCCAAAAAAGGATAAAGAAATGCACTTTCCGAGACGAAGTGATCCTATTCCATGATTATAAAACAATCAGGATAAAGCTGCGAGTCATACGTCCGAGTCAATGGTCGCCCATTTCGAACACAGGAGCAGGTGACGAGCATACATTCAATTCCGTTTGAAGACATACCCGTGATATTTCCAGACGCATCCCCCATGGATTATTGGACTGCTGAAACACGCCATTGGAAGTAGACACCCCGTCCATTGGACGTCTTAAGAGGAGTGGGCACAGATCGACCTAAATTCTCTGCGGCGAACTCCTATTGAATGGAAACTGTGGTGCAAGCCATAGTTCGAAACCCTGGGCACCAAATAGAACATCACCGAACATGGTGGCGGGATTTATCATAGACTTATAACGCTTGCAATTCGTTTAGTTGTAACATACTCAACCCTCTGTTTATTCGAACTTTTCTCACGTAACACTTGAGGAGCACATCGTTTTATTTTTCTGTACTGTATAAAGGCGGAATAACGACAGGGTTGTCTCCTATTGGTTGATTTTTATATGTTTCAATACATTTGTATAATTAATAAATGCACCCAATCTTCTATATTTGATTTCTTCTGAAGTGAAGAGTGAAATAAAAAGGGTCTACCACTAACACGAGTGTCACTTGTATTTTTTTATACGTGTAAATAATACATGAAAATCACTGAACAAGTTTCTTTATCATTTTGAGTACTACATACACTGCTTTGCAATGAAATTGCCCGACCAACAAGGAGTTATCCAACCTTATCCATATTTAATGTGGGGGGGGGGGGGGGGGTCGACTAGTAAACGATTAGATGCATGCTCATGAGACATGACTATTTGGGTTGATACAGGGTGTCCGGATGCCTTTATAGGCTCATCGGTTGACACCTGTACGAGAGACGTTCATGCAGTAGGGAGGAAGCAACCGTCTCGTGAACGTACAGTACTGTAATCCGCACAACGGTCTCAATACCGCGACGACGACAACGACAACCGTTCACGCAATTAACGGACTTTGAACGAGGTCGGATTATTGGCCTCCCCGAGGCTGGACGTACGTGCCAGAAGACCAGGCTCTGGGGCCCGGAAAAGCACGTCAGCTCGTACCGATAGGCGGTTACTGCGAACAGCGCTACCATCACCCTGCGGCAACTGCGCGACAAGATCACTATTCCCGGTCTGCTCCAGTGTCAATAGCGACAATAGCACGCCGGTTACACACCGCGAAAATGTCTGCCAGGCGTCCATTGTTGTGTCTTCCTTTGACACCTGAGCACCGCGCGATACGACTGCAATGGTGTCGTGAACGAGTGGGCTGGTGAATAGAATTGCGCCAGGTGGTCTTCAGCGACGAATCCCGCTTTTGTTTGGACACCGACGACAGACGCGGACGGGTGTGGCGCAGACCATTGGAACGTGCCAATGAACAATGCATCCGGTATCGCCATCGTGGACCAACATCCGGGATCATGGTCTGGGGTGCCTTCGGCAACGATACCAGAACGCCTTTAGTCACCATCCAAGGCACCCCGATAGCAGCACGGTACGTCACAGAGATTCTGCAGCCCGTATTACTGCCCTTTCTGCACACCATACCCGGCGCAGTCTTTCAGCAGGTTAACGCCAGACCGCATACGGCAACAAGAGCATAGCATATCTGCATGATGCCAACTGCCTGCCACGGCCCGCGAGGTCCCCAGACCTATCGCCAATTGAGCACGTGTGGGACAAGGTGGGACGTCGTTTACGATCACCCCGCAATCTCCATGAACGTACCCTAAGACACAGCAGGTTCACCAGGCCTGGACAAACGTACCCCAAGATTACATTCGCTACCTGTGTGATCACCTACACCTGCGGCTGGAACAATGCATAGCCACTAGAGGTGGTGCCACAACCTACTGAGGCCGCTTTCCGTTGGGAGACCCTGTGCAAACGAGCGCACATCTTGGCTCCATAACGTAAAAAAGGTGCGTTCAGGTGTATCTCTTCCTGTATACCTACTTTTGGCTCATTCGGATAACTCCTTGCGGGTGAGGCAATTTCTTTGTAAAGCAGTGTAATATGGCCAAGAGTATCGGAACAGCCCCTGTTGTAGACTCGAGACTCCTGAGGCATATACGAGGGACCTTCATAAAATTCCAGGAATCATATCCTAGTAATATGAATATCGGGAAAAATACATGTTTTAAAAAAGCCGCGCATTCCTGAAGAGTTAACAAGTATGGTACCGTGCTTTGCCACAAGAGGGACATGGCGGCAAGTGTTGACAAAATCGAAGTACGTGCCCTAATCAGATTCTTGTTTTTAAAAGGAAAAAACGCCAAAGAAATCCAATCTGTGATGATAGTTGTGCATGGTGAAAATGCCCCATCGTCCAGTAGAGTGGGAGAGTGGCGAATCCCCTTTATGTTTGGCCAAACAAGCCTCCAGGATGAACCATGTTCGGGACGACCATCACTGAGCGAGTAACCGACCATCTCGGCTCAAATTGAAGCTCTGGTATTCGAAAATTGTCGAATCACCGTCTATGCCGTCGGATACAAGGTCCATACTACATCCTTCGCGACATTCTTCACCTGACAAAGGCCACAGCATGTTGGGTTCCCAGATTGTAAACCGCAATGCAAAAATAGGTGCAAAATATGTTACAGCTTTTGCATGCAGTCCCATAGGTTTTTTTTGAAAGACTCGTCACGCACGTTGAATGCTGGGTGCATCATGACGAACAAAGAACAAAGCAAACAATGGAAACTCACGCCATCTCTACCTCCCAAAAAGGCAGGGACCCAGATTTTCTGTACAAAAATGATGCCGAGGGTTAGTCGTGTCTGTATCTGGCGCTAGCCACACGAAACCAATGATCTCGTCTGTCAGGTGGGGACCACTCTGGCTCCATACAGATGTGGGGTGTTTTCTCGTAGCATGCAATGAATCCATGGGTGCATCTAACATCCACTCTGCGTGGTACTTCCTACGTCGATCTACCCCTTCATGAACTGTTTTTTATCCCGCGGGCGACGGCATCTTCCAGCAAGATAATTCGCTCGCCACACGGCCCTTGGGACACGGCATTGACTGGAGGAAGATGTTACCGATTTCACGACAATGATTTGACCTCCACGTTCCCCAGATTGCAATCCCATTGAACATTTGTGGGATGTCATCGAACGATCTGCCAGGTCGTCGCAAACACAACTGGTAAATGCAGCATTGTTATGGAGTGCAATGGAGGGGGCATGGCTTGCAGTGCCTTTGGATGTCTTCCGGGGACTGAAAGACTTTTTTTCCACGACGGGTCGCCGCCGTTATCTGGGCCAGAAGGGGCCCAACATGGTATTAGGCAGGTGTGCCATGAGTTTTGGTGAGTGTATATAACAATAGCGAAGCATTGCCGGATGTGCTAGTAAAATTAAAGGACCAAATATCAGACAAAAGTGGAATAGCAAAAATTTACTAAAAACAATAGCTCAAGTAGAATACAACTTTTGTCAGTTTAAAAGAGAAGGAAGCGGCGTTCAGGTGGCTCTCATTTCACTCATTTTTCAATGGGCTGGCAAAGCTGTGGATTCCTATAAAAGAATTGTAATCCCATTAAAAAATAAATTTTAATGGCGGAATGGTACATTCCCACAGGCCTACCACTAAGTTACGAAACGGATTCAAAAAAGAAAATTTGTTTTTTACGTTTGGGGGTCATTAAAACGGCAATCACTTCAAAATGGGTCTTCAGAGCGAAACAGTTTCTTTTCTAAAAAAGGTTCGTCTCAATAACAGGAGACCGTTCATGTCGTTTTTATTGTGTTTGGATCGATGAACTGAATGCTTCTGCCATTTCTTTATTTCTTGTAAAAAAATAAATTTCTCTAAAAACTTTGAGCCCATTTTCAAGAAAAATTCATTAATGCATAGTTTAAGAATCCCTCTATGTATGTGGGAGGGAGGAACGTTAATAACTCCAAAACGGCTCATTAGACCCAAAAGTCATTTAAAAGATAAACCAAGACACTGTGTAAGATACCCTTTAAGTATGTATAATTTTTATACTGATATGCTATTTGCCGCTTCGGAGGAGTTAGATGCACAAAATTGGTCCCATACATGTTAACATATATTTAAAAATTTCCACATTTCTTTTCGAATTTGGTTTCCACACAAAACAACTGAGTTTCGGAAACGAACACAAAGGCCTTCGCTTTTAGTGAGTTGTAGTCCAAAAAACATTTGTTTGTAGTCCAAAAGTGACACCATTTAGACCCTTCTAGCGGCCGTTCTGGTAATCAGATTTTGACGAAACTTGAGATATATGTTATACAGATCATGGGGAAGAGAATTTTGCAATAAAAAAATTAGTTCACATTTTGACCGCTACGTCAAAATATGGCGCTGGTCATGTAAGAAACTATCTGAGAATTTTTACTCAATCAGAGACGTTATGCAAATGAGATGTAAAATGACAGTGAAATTAAATGTAGAGTCATTCTTCACGATGGCTGTAGCTAAAAAGGATCGAGCTTTATTGGTGAAGATGTTTTACCAGAACTGCAATAATGCTTCTGCTGCACTAAGAGAATATCGACGCGCGAAATGAGCCTATGTCCATTAATGGTTTAAAAAAGATGATTAACAAATTTGAAGAAACTGGTGAGTTGGGTGTGCTGCCGGGGAGAGAACGGAAACGAATTGCAAATGAGACTGCTGCTGTAGTGGAGAGTGCTTCAAGTTCCCAATATTCTTCAGCAAGTGCTCGAGCCGTATCACGTGATTTGTCTATTCCGTGGTCTACGGTACAAAAAGTTTTGGTTCCTTTTTAAAGTGGTATCCATACAAGATCAGGTGGTTCAAAAGTTGCTTCACGAAGATCCGGAAAAACGCACTGATTTTGCTTGCCAGTTTCTGTCGATAATATATGGCCATGGTCAGACGAAGCGCATTTCACACTAGACGGAGCAATGAATACATCTGGGGTACTGAAAAGCCGATGGTCTTGCATGAAAAGCTTTTGCACTCTCATTATGTGACTGTATGGTGCGGATTCATTTCACATTTTATTCTTGGTCCCTTTTTCTTTGAAGAGACCACCCACTTCTCAAGGCACTAAAAGATGTTCAATCACTGCGAACTAGTGCAGCAGAAAGTCATTCCTGCTTTACAAGGAAGACAATGTTCAGACACTACTGTCTTTATGCAAGATGATGCAACATCCCAGATTGCACAAGTGAAGGAACTGCTTCCTGCTCATTTTGGAGATGATCGGGTGATTTCGAGAACTTTTCCAACTGCACGGCCTCCTCGTTCACCGGACTTAAACCCTTGTGACTTCTGGTTGTGGGGATATTTGAAAGAAAATGTCTATGGACTGTCCCTGAATTGAAAGCAAGCATAACACGCCATATCACTGCGATTCCTCAGGAAACCCTTCGCTCTACTGTCGAACATGCATTAACGCAAGGTGAAAGTAACTCTTCGTTAAAATCCCGGTTAAAATTTTCTGCGTTGCACTAAGCGAGATTAAGACATATCAGAAGTTAAGTAGCAGTTTAACTTAAACGCTCGATAACGATGGTTTAACTTCATGATTAGCGAAGGAAAATGGCATTCCAAAACAGTAATATGTTTTGAACGGACTGTATAAACTAATTATCAAACAGATAAATGGATAAGGTAATTGTGCAAACTATTTGGATAAGCTACAGAGTCGAGTCACATTATTATGACCACCCCCTACGTTTGTCTTCGGAGTTGCCCAGCCGAGGAACTATGTCGCGTTGGATGACTATATAAGGTAGGTTTCCACTATGCTAAAAACATAGCACTCATTGCTACTGCAATGGGTAAGAAACGTGGTTTATCAGATCTGGAGAAGGGGATGATAATCGTCTTTCGGGCCAAGGGTGGCAGTATTTCGGAAACCGCGCAGTTTGTGAACTCTTCTCCTGCTGCTGCTATAATTAAAGTGTACCATGACTGGGAAAATGGGACCATTCACAATAAACCATTAAGGAATGACATAACTAAGTACCGAAAGGTTAAATTAAACCATTCGCGGAACCATATTTTAAACCGCCCTTTGTTAATAATGGACCATAACGAACCATTACCATGTACTTTTGAAGAAATTAGGATTATCATTGATAGTTCGAGTTCTACAATGTTTCTTGGAGCCAATTACGACTATCAATAATTTTACGTTATATTCATTCATGACACATCATTCCAAGTCGTTTGATAGACTACATGCCATATTTTAGCATTGAAAATTTTTGAGGGTGTCATAAGGGTACGTACTATTAGAGCACGTGTCATTTTTAGATTACAGCCATTTTCAAAATGGTTCATTCACGGAACCGTATTTATTAATTAGCGAAAATTGTAATTTATATTCGCTTCTATCTCGTCATTACGATTTGTTTGATATGTTACTTAATATGTCTCTCCATTGAAAATTGCTAGGTGGGGTCGTGAAGGTACCATTTGTGCACGTGATATTGAACCGATTTAGATAATATTTGTGATTCGTTCGTGCCATGTACTATATTCATCGACTGACGAAAATAGTAATGAATGACCGCTTTCATCTCGTCATTACGATTTGTTTGATATATTACTCAATATATCTTCCCATTGAAAATTGCTAGGCGGGAAAATAGGGGTACCATTTGTGCACGTGCCAATGAACCGATTTAGATAACATTTGTAACTGGTTCGTGCCATGAACCATATTCATCGACTGACGAAAACAGATTTTTAAAATATATAATGGCCTCGGAGGAGTTTGGGTTACAGACAGACAGACGGACACACATACACGTTTCCCCACACTGACAGCATAAAGCACCGTTCGGTACTTAATAAAGGGTATGGGAACTGTGGAGCACCACGTGCCATTGATGAGAGAGGTGAACTTCGGCTGCGAAGGTGTGTTAACGCCAACCGAAGAGAGACAGTGAACCAACTTACCACTCAAACCAACGAGGAGGCTACCAGACGTGTCTCTAAAACCACAGTACAGAGGACCCTACTACGCATGGGTCACCGCACCCATGCTGACGAAGGTTCATCATCGCCAAAAATGGCTTCACTTTGCCCAACAGTACAGAAACTGGACCAGTTCTGACTGGGAAGGGGTTACCTTCTCCAATGAGTCACAATTTCTGCTCCACAGAAGTGACGTCCGTTGGCGGGTGAGGCGAGAAAAAGCATCCTGCAACCATTAATGGACGAATCCAGGTTAGTGGAGGCAGCGTCATTGTGTGGGGAGTGTTCTCGTGGCATTGTCTGGGCCCACTGAAATCTGTGGAAGGCACTCTCAACCGATTCGGTTATTTATCCATAATTGCAGTGCAAGTACACTCATACGTTGTGACTGTCTTCCCAGAGGGGGGTGACACGTTCCAGCAAGACAATGTGACATGTCATACGGCTGCAATTGTTCGGGGGTGGTTTGAGGAACACGACCAAGCGTTCCAAGTATTACCCTGGCCCCCTAATTCCGCAGACCCCAACCCAATCGATAACTTTGGGATCTTCTCGATCGTCATCTGCGTGCTATGGAACAACCACCGCTTACCCTTCAGCAGCTGCTATCGGATGCTTTACAGTCTAAATGGCAACAGCTACCAGTAGAAACTTATCAGAATCTTATTGACTCACTCCCACATCGTTTAGTTGCTGTCTGTGCCGCTAAAGGCGATATTCGGGATATTAGCTGGTGGTCATAATAATGTGACTCGACTCTATATTTTGATAAACTAATTGGAAAGCCATTTGAATCTCGATGTGGATAAGCTCTTTGGATACGCTAATGAAACAACTAAATGTATAAGCTAATTATCAAACAGCTAATTCAAAACAATCAGCCATGTTGACCGGCTGTTTACTTGGAGCAGAACGAACCGAACACAGTCTTCGTTATTCATATTACATCCAGTTAGCTAACTGAGACTTATTAGGGTTGGTGCAACATTTCCCGGTTAAAGAACTTAACCAATGTCACGTGGCAGTGGAAGGTAAGTATAAAAGTACGCAATTTGGTGATATTATGAATATTATTTATTAAACTGGTAAATAAAACACTTTACAGTTCAGCTTGAAGCTTGAATATAATATTCAACATAAATAAGAGAGTTCCGATATCCAAGTTCACTTGAATAATGTCAAAGAGTTAATGCGTTCCAATTACTCGGGAACAACTAATTGTAGTAATGGCCGAATATAGCGCAAATCAGTTTAACGCAATGAGCAAGGGAAAACCGCTGGGATATCGTATCCGCCGCCGGCCTAATAGAACTCTACTAGCACTAAGAGTTCGTAGCAAGAAGTAAGATAATGAATAAGAACCATGCACGTAGTCGGTTACTGAGATATTCACCTTGGCACTACACTAGTCTTCTTGTAACCACATTTAATTAATGGCAGAGAAGGCTTAACGTAATTTAATTACCCAGGCATAATTGCAACCGTAAAAGTTAGTGTATATTTAAGTGGATTTCTTGCGCTGAGTTAGTAAAACTCATGGGATAGTTATTTAATGGCTAAGGTCAAAAACCCTCACCGGTGAGAGAATGGTGACGTAATTTCTCACTGGGCTAACTGTCTTTTTCTCGGTGAGGACGGTGAGACTAACCGGTTAGGCATAGCAGCACTAACTGGCGTTTCTGACCGCGTTAAAATGACGTCACAGTTTTCTCACTGGGATTTCTGACCGACCAAGCACTTCTCACCAGTGAGAGTTTTTGACCTTAGCCAATATCTGGTCGGGCCACCTCTGGCCCTGTGGAGTGCAGCAATACGGCGTGATAGTGAGTCTGCAAGTCCCTGGTACACTTCTGGAGGCAGTTGACACCAGATAGTCTGCAGAGTCGAAGATAGTTGCTGCCCGTTCGTGGGCGGATGATCCAGTGCCCGGAGCCTGACTTCAACAGCATCCCAGATATGCTCGATGGGATTCGTGTCAGGGCTCCGGGCTGGCCAGCTCAGTCGTTGGACCTCTCCTGCA
>JAHWFO010015176.1:0-15670 GCA_023313115.1 Rhysida immarginata
AAAATGATGATGCAATATGGAT
This sequence comes from Rhysida immarginata, assembly GCA_023313115.1. NCBI lineage: Eukaryota > Metazoa > Arthropoda > Chilopoda > Scolopendromorpha > Scolopendridae > Rhysida > Rhysida immarginata. The sequence continues at coordinate 23 of JAHWFO010015176.1, forward strand.
AAGTTTCAATTTGTAACAATGCATAGAATTCCTGTTATTCAGGCTTTTCTTAGAAAAGAGAGTTCTTAGTACTTAATAATTTCTTGAAAATCTTTAAAAATGATCAGTAAATGGAGATAATGGAGAGTTAGCAGACTATTGAGAAAGAGTGGAAAGACGACAGAGGAAGCATTCCTTTAGCTCCGTGATGTATTGAGCAAATGGGAAGCAAGTAAATAGAAGAATCCGCGACCGCTAGACTGCACAAAGTGATGAATGGCCAAATTTTGCTTCAACACATCGAGAGAAGAGTGGAAATTGCAACAACACTAAGTATACATCTAAGGTAAGATTACGTGAGTAAGAAATTATTTAAAATAGCAGTGGCATCCTTGGAGAGGTCCAGCCATTGTGAGCCTTTAAAAAGATTTTTTTCGAATTTTCATTAAGAATTTTTACTGTATTAATTCTAAGCATTTTCATGTGTTTATTTTTAAGATATTGCAAAATTTAATTTAATTTTTTGAGATTGTTCTGTTTACATCCATGTGTAATTATCCCGGGCAACGCCGGGTACCTTTGCTAGTACCAGATAAATAAAGTGAGAAGTGACAAACGAAATTTGCGCTAAATATGGTGGTCTTGTGTTTTTGGATGTCCGAAAAGCTTTTGATCAGGTTTGGCACGAAGGCCTGATTTACAAAATGATTACTTGTGGTTTTCCGGACGATCTTATTGCCTTGATTAGATCCTTTCTGTCGAACAGGATATTTCGTGTCAGGGTTGGTTGCTCCATGTCTAACCCGTGTGACGTCAAAGCTGGTGTTCCCCAGGTTTCTGTCCTAGGCCCTATGCACTCGTCAACTTTTTCATCCATGACTTCCCAACATTTACAAAATGCAAGCTGTATCTGTTCGCTGACGACGCGGCCATCATGACCACTGCTCGCGTTCCCGCTCATGTCATATCTCGATTGCAGAATGCCTTACATAAGTGCGAGAAATGGTTTGCTAAGTGGAGACTCAAACTATGCCTTACATGTTTATTACCAAGAAACTTCGGAAACCAACGAAGGCTCTCCTTCTTTCGGGTAGAGAGCTCGAATGGGTGAAGAATTACAAATACCTCGGAGTGGTGATAGATGCCAAGCTAAATTGGGGTGACCACGTCTCCTATGCTATCAATAAGGCTAAGAAGGCAAAGTTCAGCCTGGTCGCCCTCCTGGGGCGAATCAGCGCTCTTGGAATAGATAGCAAACTTTTGTTATATAAAATGGTAATCCGGACCATTCTGTTATATGGTATGCCTGCCTGGGCCACAATATGCAAGTCCAGATGGAAGAACCTGCAAACTTTCCAAAACATTACCTTGAGGACCATTGCTCAACTTGACAGGAGAGTTGCAACAAATACTTCTATTGCCAACGATTTTGACATACCTCCCATTGGTAATCACGTCCAGGAATTGATGAAAAAGCTGCTTCCGAAGATGAAGGACCATCCCAATCCTCTGGCTGCAGGTATTCTTGAGCACCCACTTACCTTCAGAAGCCTTCTTAGACATCGCAGGCCACGTCACCTCCTGGACATCAATTTCGACGACATCCAAAAGGCGATATTTCCCGAATATTGGATCTCCTAGCTTCTCGTGTCCCTTGTCCCTCGTCAATCAACAATCAACACTATCGTCCTGATAGGAAAGGACTCCGTCTTATCCTCTGGATGACTTAACTAGGTTTCATCTGGCTTCTTGCCTAGTTCAGTGTACTTGCCGTGGTTACTTTCTGGACGAGTATGGCAGTGAAAGCGTTGCTTTCGAACCACTCGTTTCGTTTTTACCTGAACTGTTCGATTGTCGATTGTCAAACGAAATTTCTGGAGAAACAAACGCCACCATCAGCAAGGTAATACCGCTTTTATCTATAATGGCAGATGCACTTAGCAATTTGAATCTCCAAACAACCGTCAGGAATGCTTTAAGAAAATCCGCATTTCACCACATGGGCAAACGATTTGGAAAACATGAAAAGGGCGTTTTACACAGTGTAGCAACCATACTTGATCCAAGATTCAAAAATATGGACTTCAAGAGTGCGCAATTTTGTGCCACAGCCATTAACTTGGTGAATAATGGTCTCAAGTCTAAACCTGCAAGTGACAAAACAACAAGTGACAATGTAACTGCCACTGATAGTAAGAGAACTGTAGCGTTATCTAGGAAAACTGCTTCGTCTCACACCATTTTTAGCAGCAATGGCTTACACGTAAGTTTGGCATTTTACCTTGAATCGCCACTGACTCCTCATAATAGTATTCCACTGCATGCTTGGAAGATGATGCACGGAAATAATATTGCATTTAGAATGATGGCCCAAAGATTTTTAACGCCACCAGCAACATCTGTGCCTACAGAAAGACTTTTTTCAAAAGCAGGTTGCACCATTGGATTAAAAAAGGACCATGTTAACTAGTTAACTATTGGAGAAATTGTTGATTTTACAATCGATGCCTTTGAATGTCTTGCATAAATTTTGTTAAACCCAACTTTTACATTTGTCAAATTATCAGTAATAAAATATTTGTTGTAGTCTAAGCTTTATCTATGTGATTTTATGCTATTTTAATGAGAGAAAAAAATTAAAAGAACCATCGATGGTTTTCCTGAACCCATCGATTGGGTTTCGATGATGGTTCATGCCATCGATGGTGGTTTTTAAACCATCGCACACTACTAGGGCGCACAGTAAAATGATGGTAATGAGATGATACCTGAAAAGAGAGTAGAGTTGATACCTTGAAGAGCTAGTCTGGTTGGATCCTGTGTCCTGTCCTTGGATATATGCTAGTTTCTTCGACAATCGAACAGTGAAGTGTACATTTGTTAGGATGGGACGAAAGCAGCGCTTTCACAAAGCTCATCCAACCAGAATAAACTCCAAATGCAATACACTGAGGTAGTCAAGACGCCTAACCAACCAAAGCAGTCTTCCATATTATACAAAAAGGAAAATAAGATTGACGATTATCAGAAACAAAATACATACGAATTAAAAAACACAAAGAGAAAGAAGATCATCACATCTTCCAGTAGTCCGGGAAAGAGACGTTGCTAATTTCTTCAAAATTGACGTCAAGAACGTGCCTCGGTTTACGATACTTCGTATGCCAGTTCATATTCAATGAGTTCTTCAGTATTCCATTCACAAGTTTATTGTCGTGAGTCTTCATCTTCTGTATCATAATCAAAAGGAGATCCTGTATAAACTTTCCGATATGGGTCATGTTTAAATCCATGTGGATGGATTGGTTTTTCACAGTCCTTCTGTTCAGCTGAGCAATGGTCCTCAGGGTTAACATTCTGGAATGACTGTAGTTCACTCCATCTGGTTTTGCAGATAGTCGCCCACGCAGGAATGCCATAGAACAGTATGGTCCGGATAATCGATTTGTACAGAAGTAGCTTGTTGTCATGCTGAGGGCGCTGTTGCGTCCCATGAGAGCTATGATACTGTACTTAGCCGTCTTCGATTTGTTCAGAGCATAGGACATATGCCAGTTCTATGAGTCTTGAGTCAATGATAACTCCCAGATACTTGTAGTTGTCCACCCAGTGCAGTTTCTTATTGAACAGAATTTGAGAATCTGGGGGACGCTTGAGCTTCCTATTGAGGAACAAAGCCTTGCACTTTCCGACGTTAAGATTCAACTTCCAGCAGTTAAACCAATATTCGAACTGCTTCAAGGCGCATTGCAGCCAAGTGATAACGTGAGCCGGCTGGTGTGCCCATGTCATAAAGGCAGTATCATCCGCATAAAAATACAGATTACAACTATCGGGTTTCGGGAAATCATGTACAAAGTAATTAAACAGCACAGGCCCGAGGACAGAACCCTGAGGGACACCGGCCTTTACAACACGGGGCATGGAAAGATTTTCTCCAACTTTGGCTTGATAGGATCTGCCGTCAAGAAAGGATTTCACCAACAAAATCAAATCGGCAGGGAACCTGTCTCTGTTCATTTTGTAGACAAGGCCCTCATGCCACACCTGGTCAAAAGCCTTACTGACATCGAGAAATACCACCCCACAGTACCTGGATAGGTTCAGGGGGGTGCTCAGATCTTCAACAAGCCTCCATATCTGCATCGGACAAGAGTGGGCAGTACGAAAGCCAAACTGCTCTTCCCAAAAAAGGTCATTTGCTAGACAGTGGTCTTGGAATCTGACGAGAATCGTTTTCTCTAACACTTTGGACATCGTGGGTAGCAGGCTAATAGGTCGGTAACTCGCGGGAATTGCAGGATTTTGCCCCTGCTTGGGGATACTCAACACAACAAATTGCTTCCAAGCTACAGGGAAGTAAGAAAATTTCCAGCAGACGTTAATGATATTAGTGAGACAGTCAATAAAGTTCTTCAGGAGATTTATAAGGGCGTTATTACTCACCTTGTCTCTTCCTGGAGCCGCCTTCTTTTTCAGTTTACTTATGATGGTGGCGACCACTCCAGCCTCGATGCTGTTCTTCGTTAAATGCTGTGGGACTTCATCAAAGTCGACAAAACCTTCTTCCACACGCTGAGACAAGATTTGGCTCTCGGGCTTATCGTTGGTAGGAGTAACAAACTGCATTTCCAGTGAATCTGCAATGACTTGGGCCTTGTGCTGATCAGTTTGCACATACTCACCTTGTGGTGTACGGAGTGGAGGAAGCGTAACATTCTTCTTCTTCTGTAAAGCTCTGACCATACTTCAAATGGAAGTGTCGCGAGCCGACAAGCTTCTGAGTTTTTCATTCCATCTAGCGTCGCGAAGCTCTTTAATCTCCTTTGAACTCTTCGCACTAACCTGTTGTACTTGGTTTTGAGCCAAGGTTCACGATAGCGTCGCCATAGTCTACGGGTCCTGTTTCTTTCAGTAATTAGTCGTTGGATTCCAGGAGTGAGTTGGATTCGATGAGAAGGTTTATTCTCTGATGGATACTTACTAGCTTCTATGGCACTGTTAATACATCTGGTGATGTCATCAACAAGTTGATCGATGTTCTCTGTACAGTAAGAAACCTCGGGATGGTAGCCATAGGCCTTAAGAATATCCTTGTAGAGCTTCCAGTCTTGATGACGTACGAGTTTCTCTCGGAAATTTATGTCAACATTGTCAAAGTTCAACGCCACAGGCTTGTGGTCAGAAGAAAGTTCATCAAGATCGAGATGTCCAAAACGTCACTACCAGGGGAGTGGTCGCAGTAGTACGTGTCCTATAGAGAATCATGCCGTTGTAATTCAGCGTTCTGGAGTTCCAGCTTGGATGTTTGGCATTTAGGTCACCAGCCAGGACGACTGGAGTGTCACCACTGAAGAGTTCATCAAGCTCGCAAATGTCAAGATAATGCTTAGGTGAATTGTAGAGCGCCACGAACTCCACTACACCACAGGAGACGTCATTGATAATGATGGAGGCCGATTCCATACCTGCATAAGACTTGGATACTAATTCTTGGTGTTGAATTCTATTCTTAATGATGATCGCAGCGCCCCCAGACGCACATCTTGCAGCATTTGAAGCCATTCGATCCTTACGGTACACACAATAGCCAGGTAACTTGAAGTCTTGGCTTGGTTTGAGGCGAGTTTCACAGTGGAAGGCAACGTCGATTTCTTTTTTATCAGAAAATTGTGTAAAACGATACGCTTTCGGGGAATGCCCCTAGCGTTCCATATCACGCATCGAAGTTCACCTTTGTTGATTACAGTATAACGTTGTGCAGCCACACTAAAATTAGTTGGTCGTAAAGAGCCTACACCTAAGGAGCTACTTTCTGCGACAATCGATAATCGAACAGTGAAGTGTACATTTGTTAGAATGGAACGAACACAGCGCTTTCACAAAGCTCATCCAACCAGAATAAACTCCAAATGAAATACACTGAGGTAGTAAAGAAGCCTAACCAACCCAGACGGTCTTCCAAATTATACAAAAAAGAAAATAAGATTGACGATTGTCAGAAACAAAAAACAAACGAAATATAAAAATACAAGGAGAAATAAGATTATCACATCTTCCAGTAGTCTGGGAAAGAGACGTTGCTAATATCTTCAAAATTGATGTCAAGAACGTGCCTCGGTTTACGATACTTCGTATGCCAGTTCATATTCATTGAGTTCTTCAGTATCCCTTTCACAAGCTTATTGTCGTGAGTCTTCATCTTCTGTATCATAATCAAAAGGAGATCCTGTGTAAACTTTCCGATATGGGCCATGTTTAAATGGACTGGTTTTTCACCGTCATTCTGTCCAGCTGGGCAATGGTCCTCAGGGTAACATTCTGGAATGACTATAGTTCACTCCATCTGGTTTTACAGATAGTCGCCCACGCAGGCATGCCATAGAGGAGTATGGCCCGGATAATCGATTTGTAAAGAAGTAGCTTGTTGGAAAATGCTGAGGGTGCTGTTGCGACCCAGGAGAGCTATGAGACTGTACTTAGCCCTTTTGGCATTGTTCAGAGCATAGGACATCTGCCGGTTCCATGAGAGTCTTGAGTCAATGATAACTCCCAGATACTTGTAGTTGTCCACCCAGTCCAGTTTCTTATAGAACAGAAAAAGAGAATCTGGGGGATGCTTGAGCTTCCTATTGAGGTACCAAGCCTTGCACTTTCCGACGTTAAGGTTCAACTTCCAGCAGTTAAACCAGTCTTCGAACTGCTTCAAGGCGCACTGCAGCCGAGTGATAACGTGAGCCGGCTGGTGTGCCCATGTGATAATGGCAGTGTCATCCGCATAAAAATACAGATTACAATTATCGGGTTTCGGGAAATCATGTACAAAGTAATTAAATAGCACAGGCCCGAGGACAGAACCCTGAGGGAAACCGGCCTTTACAACACGGGGTGTGGAAAGATGTTCTACAAATTTGGCTTGATAGGATCTGCCGTCAAGAAAGGATTTCACCATCAAAATCAAATCGGCAGGGAACCAGTCTCTGATCATTTTGTAGACAAGGCCCTCATGCCACACTTGGTCAAAAGCTTTACAGACATCGAGAAATACCACCCCACAGTACCTGGAAAGGCTCAGGGGGGTGCTCAGGTCTTCAACGAGCCTCCATATCTGCATCGGACAAGAGTGGGCAGCACGAAAGCCAAACTGCTCTTCCCGAAAAAGGTCATTTGCTAGACAGTGATCTTGGAATCTGACGAGGATCGTTCTCTCCAACACCTTGGACATCGTGGGTAGCAGGCTAATAGGTCGGTAACTCGCCGGAATTGCAGGATTTTCCCCCTGCTTGGGGATACTCAACACAATAGATTTCTTCCAGGCCACAGGGAAATAAGAAAATTTCCAGCAGTCGCTAATGATATTCGTGAGAAAGTCAATAAAGTTCTTTGGGAGATTCATAAGGGCATTATTACTCACCTTGTCTTTTCCTGGAGCCTTCTTCTTTTTCAGTTTACTTATGATGTTGGCGATCTCTCCAGCCTCGATGTTGTACTTCGTTAAATGCTGCGGGACTTCATCAAAGTTGACAATACCTTCTTCCACACGCTGAGACATGATTTGGCTCTCGGGCTTATCGTTGGTAGGAGTAACAAACTGCATTTCCAGTGAATCTGCAATGACTTGGGCCTTGTCCTGATCAGTTTGGACATAGTCACCTTGTGGAGTACGTAGTGGAGGAAGCGTATCATCCTTCCTCTTCTGGAAATCTCTGACCATACTCCAAATGGAATTGTCGCGAGCCGACAAGCTTTTGAGTTTTTCATTCCATCTAGCGTCGCGCAGCTCTTTTATATCCTCTTGGACTCTTCGCACTAGCCTGTTATACTTGGTTTTGAGCCAAGGTCCACGATAGCGTTGCCATAGTCTACGAGTCCTGTTTCTTTCAGAAATTAGGCGTTGGATTCCAGGAGTGAGTTGGATTCGATGAGGAGGTTTATTCTCTGATGGATATTCTTACTAGCTTCTATGGCACTGTTAATACATCTGGTGATGTCTTCAACACGTTGATCAATGTCCTCTGTACAGTAAGCAACGTCGGGATGGCAGCCATATTCCTTAAGAATATCTTTGTAGAGCTTCCAGTCTTGATGATGTATCAGTTCCTCTCGGAAATTTATGTCGACATTGTCAAAGTTCAACGCCACAGGCTTGTGATCAGAAGAAAGGTCAGATATTATACGGTTTGAAGAAACCCTTCAAGAGCGAGATGTCCAAAACGTCACTACTAGGGGAGTGGTCGCGGTAGTAGGTGTCCTCCACAGGTCCAGCAGCGATGATATCATCTCTACCTTGTATGTACCTACAGAGAATCATGCCGTTGTAATTCTGCGTTCTGGAGTTCCAGCTTGGGTGTTTGGCATTTAGGTCACCAGCTAGGACGACTGGAGTGTCACCACTGAAGAGTTCATCAAGCTCACTAATGTCAAGATAATGTTTAGGTGAATTGTAGAGCACCACGAACTTCACTTCACCACAGGATACGTCATTGATAATGATGGAGGCCGATTCCATACCTGCATAAGACTTTGATACTAATTCTTGGTGTTGAATACTCTTCTTAATGATGATCGCAGCGCCCCCAGAAGCACATCTTGCAGCATTTGAAGCTATTCGATCCTTACGGTACACACAATAGCCAGGTAGCTTGAATTCTTGGCTTGGTTTGAGATGAGTTTCACAAAGGAAAGCAACGTCGACGTCTTGCTTTAACAGAAAATTGTGAAACTCGATACGCTTTCGGGGAATGCCCCTAGCGTTCCATATCACGCACCGATGTTCACCTTTGTTGATTACAGTATAACGTTGTGCAGCCATATTAAAATTAGTTGGTCGTAAGGAGCCCACTCAACTGTGGGTAACTTTTGCCTAGATTAGAAAACAGATGAAAGGTACGTCCTAATTTCTTATACATACCTGGTAGGTCGTTGATGTTGAGGCCTTTATCTTTCGGCGTAGACACAGCAGCAGCATAGGATTTGCCTACTGTCACTTTAGAACTAGGCATCCTTTGAACCTGGGGGTATTTTGGACATTTCGTGTAACTTTAAGTGTGCTGTCCACCACAACTGATGCACTTTGGGGGGTCTTGTCCTTTGATCCTGGGGCAATTTCTTGACTGGTGCCCCTCAGCACATTTATTACAACGAGGATCCTCCGTGCAGCCCATGGATACGTGTCCGATGGTTGGTTGGTTGGTTGGTTGAAATTTTAGGGCGTCGGCTACTATGGCCATTTTGCGCCCGACAGAAAGTTTAAAAACCCACAGTTTATGGGCCAAAAGTTTAAAAATTCAGATGGAGAAAACAAAAAACAAAACATAAAAACGTGAATGACAAAGATGGAAAAACAATAAAAATTATGACTGAGATTTTAAAAACCATAATAAATTTAAAAAACCGACATTTTCCTCCAGGGTTCTCCCTTAATAACAAATATTTGTATAGGTTCTGAGTAAATCATTAGTGTGTAAATGGCACTAACTGACTATAAAATATATGATTAAAATCTATTTTCTTATGAGATGTCCCCTAATAAAAACTGATGAATATGATTAGTGTGTAAATGGCACTAAATGAAACCTATATTTGATGGTCAAATACATATAATGCAAAAGCAATAAAAAGATGACTATATGAATTTAAAAACATGAATAATTTTTAAAAACAAAAATACTTTTTTAAAAATCATAGGGTTATTCCCCAACAAAAACTCAAGTGAATAATTCAGCCCTAATGAGCGTCGTAATTTAGTGTGTAAAGGGCACTGAATAAGAATATGCTTAATAGTTAGCATTGCTCCACAAGAACACAATGGAGCTGGTTCTTTTTTTAATAAATATTTGTGAGTAAGACGGCTGTGACCAATCCTAAGCCGAGTAAGAACGACATCTTCTCGCCTGTTTGTTAGACAAGGTAATGACCACGGTGTGATGGAACGCTTGATTTCAAAAAGTTTATTAGCTGGGTTAAGAGGCCAAGACTCCTGCCAAGAAGATTTGAGTTTCTTGGAAATCACCGGGTATAAATGCTCGGGGATTGACAGCAATTCAGAGATCGGTAACTGTGTAATAGCGTGTTTTGCCGCCTTATCGACTCGTTCATTTTGCTGGATACCCATGTGACTAGGGATCCAGACAAAATGAATTCTGGTACCTTGGGAGTCCAGGAAATGAAGGTATTTCTGGATTCTTTTGACAAACGGATTTTCAGAATTGAAAGATTCCAACGATTGCAAAGCGCTCAGAGAATCAGAGAATATCCAGATGTTGGAATTTGGATATTGAAAACAGAACTCTAACGCTTTGGTTGGTTGGTTGGTTGAAATTTTAGGGCGTCGGCTACTATGGCCATTTTGCGCCCGACAGAAAGATTAAAAACCCACAGTTTATGGGCCAAAAGTTTAAAAATTCAGATGGAGAAAACAAAAAACATAAAAACGTGAATGACAAAGATGGAAAAACAATAAAAATTATGACTGAGATTTTAAAAACCATAATAAATTTAAAAAACCGACATTTTCCTCCAGGGTTTTCCCGTAATAAGAAATATTTGTATAGGTTCTGAGTAAATCATTAGTGTGTAAATGGCACTAACTGACTATAAAATATATGATTAAAATCTATTTTCTTATAAGATGTCCCCTAATAAAAACTGATGAATATGATTAGCGTGTAAATGGCACTAAATGAAACTTATATTTGATGGTCAAATATATATAATGCAAAAGCAATAAAAAGATGACTATATGAATTTAAAAACATGAATAATTTTTAAAAACAAAAATACTTTTTTAAAAATCATAGGGTTATTCCCCAACAAAAACTCAAGTGAATAATTCAGCCCTAATGAGCGTCGTAATTTAGTGTGTAAAGGGCACTGAATAAGAATATGCTTAATAGTCAGCATTGCTCCACAAGAACACAATGGAGCTGGTTCTTTTTTTAGTAAATGGATGTGCTAACGCTTTGGCTAACGCAACCAATTCCGCTGAGAAGATGGAAAACTCGTTTGGCAAATGATAGGAGAATATAGTGTTATCTATAAGGAAAGCACAGCCAACCCCGTCCTCTGATTTGGACCCATCTGTATATATGTGGAAGCCATCAGGAAGGGTTTCTAAAAAAACCTTAAAAAGTGCGTTAATTTCGGCTTCCAAAAAATTTGATTTTTCCCCCCCGAATAAATTGTAATTTACATCTGGTTGGGGAAGAATCCACTGAGGGACATCTCTGACCTCTCGGCTATGTATGGCTGGAAATGAGAGGTTCAGGCTCACCAGAAGATTCTGGAACCAATTGTTGATGCTTCTATAAGGGTGATGTGGAGGGATTCTAGGTTTGCCAAATAGACAGGCAAAAGCTGGGTGCTGACTTTCATCAGGAGGAGTTTGGCTCTTCTTAACCATAACGGGGGTTCAGAAGCATCTACATAAAGGCTCTCTACCGGACTTGTTCGGAACGCTCCTATGGCAATTCTTATGCCTAGATTGTGAACGGGGTCTAACAGCTTCAAAGTACTTTTTGAAGCAGATGCATACACAATACTTCCGTAGTCCAATTTAGATCTAACTAGAGAGCCGTATAAAAAAAGGAGCATCTTCCTATCCGCACCCCATTTGGTAGCGGAAATGGAGCGCAAAACATTTATGGCTTTTAAGCATCTCGCTTTTAAATTACGAATATGTGGGAGCCATGATAATTTTCTATCAAATGTTAGACCCAAGAATTTATGTGAGTCCACCACTGAAATAGGGGATCCATAAAGTGTAAGGTCCGGGTCTGGATGGAGACCTCTCAAAAAACAAAAGTGAACGGCCCTTGTTTTTTGGGGTGAAAATTTAAATCCTACTTCGTTGCTCCAGGTTACAAGCTTGTTGACGGCCAGTTGCAGTTGACGCTCAATAAAGAACATTCAGGACCCTCGACAGTAGATGGCAATATCGTCAACGTACAGGGAATAGTTCACAGTGGATGGAAGTTGTGAACAAGCCTCATTCATAGCAATGAGGAAAAGAAATGGACTCAGCACACTTCCCTGTGGGACACCATTATCCTGCGTAAAAGGGTCTGAGATCGTTGACCCAACGCGAACTCGGAATGTTCTGTTCGCCATGAAATTACACAGGAAAGAGGGAAGGTGTCCTATAAGGCCATACTTCCGCAAAAGTATTGCTATTCCATGCCTCCAAGTTGTATCATAGGCTTTTTCCAGATCGAAGAACACCCCTACAACATGTTGTTTATATCTCTGTGCAAAATGAATCTCATGCTCCAACCGAAGAAGGTGATCAACAGTTGAGCGGGATTTGCGGAAACCGCACTGAAATCTGGACAACAGGTGGTTTTTTTCCAGATACCACATAAGTCGGACAGAGACCATCCTTTCCAGGACTTTGCACATGCAGCTAGTTAGTGCTATTGGTCGATAGTTTGAAGGACAAGAGTGGTCTTTATTTGGCTTTGGAATAGCAATAACAATTGCTTCTCTCCACAAATTTGGGATCTCTCCTAATGACCAAACGTAGTTAAATAACGAGAGAAGGTGAGCATAAGCTTCCTTTGGTAGATGCTTCAAGAAAGCATATAAGATTCCATCTGGGCCTGGCGCAGAATCACTGGAGCAACGAAGGGCATAATGCAGTTCCCGTAAAGTAAACGGGAGATTGTATTTCTCGAGGTTTCGGGATTTGAAATTTATGGCATGCGATTCTTCGATACGTTTTTGTCTTTGAAAGGAGGCTGAGTAATGTTTTATCTGTGAAACCTCGGCAAATGTCCTTCCGAGGATATTAGCTATCTCCTTTGGGTCAAAGTATGTATGACCATTTACAATGAGAGAAGGGAGTTTATCCGGGAGTCTTTTCCTATTTATTTTCCTAATCATGTTCCATACAGATTGAAGAGGAGTGTTTTTATTAATGGAGGAGATATAATCTCTCCAACAGAGTCTCTTATTATTGGAAATGATTAGTTTACAACTGGCCCTTTTTTTCTTATAAGTAATAAAATTCTCAAGAGTGGGTTGTGCGGTAAAAATGCGGAGAGCTCGCTTACGTTCTCGAACCGCTCGGGCACATTCTTCATTCCACCATGGCACTGGAATTTTCGTGGACGAGGATTTACACTTGGGAATGGATTGTTCTGCCGCATAGAGGATGCGGGAAGTGAAATCCTCTACAGCCTCATCCACAGACGGAAAGGGTGTTTTATTCTCAAACTGTAGATGGCATTGGAAGACCTTCCAGTCTGCTTTATCCAATTTCCAACGTGGTTGAGGGTTGGAAAAAGTAGAAGAACTCAGGGAAATACTGATCGGGAAATGATCACTACCATGTAAATCTGTGAATACGCTCCAGGCTAAATTATGTGTGAAAGATGAAGAGGATATAGATAGATCGATGCATGACAGAGAGCCGTTGGCTGAGTGGAGGAATGTTGAAGAGCCATCGTTTAACACATTGATGTTAAAAGCATGCAAAACTTTCTCTATCATATATCCTCTTTCAGAGAGCTTTATAGACCCCCAAATGGGATTATGGGCGTTAAAATCACCCAGAACTAGAAAGGGGCTTGGCAGTTCACACAGTAGAGATGACAAAGATGTTTCGTCCGTATATTGATCTGGAGGTAGATACAGTGAACAAACAGTTAGAGGTGAGAGGTCTTTGAATAACACCCTAACTGCTACCGCCTGGAGATTCGATGTTAAATTAATGGTAGTAAAAGGCAAGGATCTTTGAACTAAGATGGCAACACCGCCACAGGCTTTATTTCCCATTGTATAGTCCTTCCTTATGAAATTAAACCCTTTTAGGGTCGGAGACTGGGATGGCAAGAGAAACGTTTCTTGCAAAGCCAATAAGGAGAAGGAGAACTTATTGACTAAAAGCTTCAGATCTTCTAAGCGGCAGAAGAATCCATTAAGGTTCCATTGTAACAGTGCCATGATGGAGGTTTTAAGATGAAAGTTTAAACTCCCGGGATAACTCCATCTCTTCAGTAGGAGACACGTCCAAGTTTAAAGGGAAGTCTGGCCCTCCCCCCAGAACTGGAGAATTTGGAGTAGAAACTACTATACGTTTTTTGGAGGGGTCAGAGGAAGGTGACACCTCTGACGAGCGTTTCTTACCCTCTTCCCTTTCCGAAGTTTTTGGAGGAGTTCCAGGTGGTGTAACTGATTTCGAAGTCCGACTAGTGCTAGCAGATGATCCTGTGGAGGTGGAAGTTCCACAAGAAAAGTCTGCGATACTCAAGTCAGTCATTGTTCCAACAGACTTAATAGAAGGACGACTCTTAACCACTGCTGCATAGTTCCGGACTTCATTTTGTTCTACCTGCCTACGCGCTTCCGGAAAAGACAGATTCCCAAGGACACGAATCTCTTGGATCTTCTTTTCCTTCCGCCAAATAGGACAGTCTCTTGAAAGGGCAGAATGGGCTCCCTTGCAGTTACAACACCATAACTCGTTAGAACAATCTTCCATCTCATGTCCAGGCAGGCCACACTTACAACAGACTGCATTAAAATGACAGTTTGTTCTCGTGTGGCCGTACTTCTGACATTGGAAGCATCGCAACGGGTTGGGGATAAAGGGTCTCACGTGACATTGGATATAGCCAACATAGATGGTATCTGGCAAAACTGTTCCCTCAAAGGTAACAATGAAGGAATTTGTAGGATGAGGAACACCATTCCTCCTTGGAGCGATCCGGCGAATGTCAACAACAGATTGATCATCCAATTCGGCAATGATTTCCTCATCCTCTATTCCTTCCAGATCCTGGCACGTGAAAACACCTTTTTTATAATTCAAAGTTGCATGGGGAGAAACCGAAATGGCTTTCCCCGCAAACTTTTTCAAGGATAACAGGGTGGTGGCTTGCCTATCCTTAACAACCTCGATCAATAGATTGCCATTAAAGAGTCTCTTGACATGTTTCGTATCCCCAACGAGGCGTTTAAGTTCTTTTGAAATTAGAAATGGGGAGATGGTCTTAAACGACTCCCCACTTGCCAATTTCATCTCCAAAAACTTCGGATTTCTTGGCGGTCTTCTACTAGGTCTCCCTTCACGAAAACTATTATTAGTTTGTTTTTGATTAGCATTCTTATTATTTTTACCCATAGTAAGTTGAGTAAACTTTCATCTCCCTCGCTCCCCACCCACCACCGAGCCCAACAAGGGGATGCACATTGGCACCAGGGATACGAGGAAGATATAGGCAGCGCCTAACCCTATGGCCGAAGCTCCAAGGAGCGACGACCAGCCGATTGATCTGGACGGGCTCATCCAGACCTCCCATCCTTCCGAGAAGCAGGGGCCAAAGTGGTGTGTTGTTCTGGAAAGCCTTCCCTCAACCACCAGGATCCCCCTTTCCCCAGAAGTAGAGTCGCTGCGCACGGCAAACACGCAGGTGGACGTACTGGTCGTAATGGAGGCCATGTCAAAAACATGCCTGCATTGCGAGCACCGGTCCCTTTGGGAGGGTCCACTACCGACCGGACACTTTTAGTCTGGCCTCTCTGCTAAGGCCTGTCTGGCATGGGTGACCCGATCCAGCATAGCCCTTAGCATCACTGAGGCACTCAAGCCCCTCCACCACGTCAAGGTAGTGCCCACGGAGGGGGATACGTGTCCGAAGAGCAGGCAGTTGTAGCACTGTAGTGGCTTCT
>JAHWFO010015179.1:0-22522 GCA_023313115.1 Rhysida immarginata
ATGAAAACGTTGGCCCTTCAATTTTTTATTGATTCATTTCGTTCGTTTGAGCGAATTCGGCGTGACGTCACGGGGCGACAACAGATGGTTCAGAAATGAACGGTGGCTGGCGTTTTCAAGCGTTTCCTGGAACCACGCCGATATTTCTCTTGGCTGTTCGGACCCCAACAATTGGAGTGCGCAGCAAGAGACGGTTTCATCAGCTCGAATTGTTCGCTCGTAAGAATAAGAATGACGTCACGGACGGAGGAGCGCCTGTACTAGTCATCTATCTCTGTCGAAAGAAATGTGCACGAGCTCCATTACCTTCGGTATATTCCAGCCCCCTGAATAAGAAGCAAGTGCAATTATTACTCAAGAATGAATTTTGCCAATGATAATTAATTGACGCGACTTCCTTAAAAGTTCAAATTGTTATCACTTTAATGTGCAGTTTGGTTTAATTTTCAGTTAATCTTTCAAATTTATTATCTTGATTTGTCTTATGTTTCTTAGTTTTTAAGGACTAGTTTGGAAAGGAGTAGTCAATATCGTAAAAAAAATATTAAATAATTTCCTGTTTATGTTTTAGAAACGGATTTTTTTTCGTTTTATCAAATGGTTTTCTTTGCCCACGCTTAATATTTGCTTCTCCGTTACAATAGCTGTATTTCTGTCTATAATTCAACGCTCTCTAGCAGCAGATATATGAAATACTAGAAGAGGTACCCGGCGTTGCCCGGGATAATTACACTTGCACAAACTTTTCCTTTCATTGTTAGTCATGAGATATTGATTGTTGGTCCATGCAGAGCGTTTGTGAATTGCGTGTTGATACCATTGTTGATACCTATTGTTGTACAAACTTTGCCTTGCATTGTTGGTCATGAGATATTTCTCATTAATATCCCTTGCCATAACCATGAATATCGATTTTTTATCGATATTTATTATTTTTCCGAAATCTGAGGTAGACAGTGACCTTCCTCATGCTTTGAAGGTCATGTATGCGAAATTTCATCAAGATCGGAATAAAACTGTAGATTTGTATAAAAAACACAGCCACAGACAGACCCACAGAGCCACAGACCCACAAACATCCTTCTTTATATATATAGAAGACTAGCAAAGGTACCCGGCGTTGCCCGGGATAATTCCACTTGGATGTAAACAGAACAATCTCAAAAAATTAAATTAAATTTTGCAATATCTTAAAAATAAACACATGAAAATGCTTAGAATTAATACAGTAAAAATTCTTAATGAAAATTCGAAAAAAATCTTTTTAAAGGCTCACAATGGATGGACCGCTCCAATAATTTCTTACTCAGGTAATCTTACTTCAGATGTACACTTGATGTTGTTGCAATTTCTACTCTTCTCTCGTTGTGTTGAAGCAAAATTTGGCCTTTCATCACTTTGGGTAGTCTAGCGGTCGCCAATTCTTCTATTTACTTGCTTCCCATTTGCTCAATACAGCATGGAGCTAAAGGTTTGCTTTCTCTGTCGTCTTTCCACTCTTTCTCAATAGTCTGCTAACTCTTCATTATCTCCAGCTACTGATCATTTTTAAAGATTTTCAAGAAATTGTTAAGTACTAAGAACTCTCTTTTCTAAGAAAAACCTGAATAACAGGAATTCTATGCATTGTTACAAATTGAAACTTATCCATATTGCATCATCATTTTATGTTCATTGTTATAATTCTTGGAAAGGATTGCTTTATCATTGCATCATCATTTTGAGCTCATTGTTATTGGTGAATTGCGTGTTGAAACCATTGTTGATACCTATTGTTGCACAAACTTTTATTTGCATTGTTGGTCATGAGATATATATTGTTGGTCCGTGCAGAGTGTTTGTGAATTGCGTGTTGATACCATTGTTGCAAAAACTTTGTCTTGCATTGTTGGTCATGCGATATTTCTCATTAATATGCCCTGCCATAACCATGAATATCGATTTTATATCAGTAATTATTATTTTTTCGAAATCTGAAGTAGACAGTGACCTTCCTCATGCTTTGAAGGTCATGTATGCGAAATTTTATCAAGATCGGAATAAAACTGTAGATTTGTATAAAAAACGTACACACAGACCCACCCACAGACCCACAGACGCACAGACCCACAAACATCCTTCTTCATATATATAGATAGATTACATATATCAATTGGAATAATTCGGTAATTCGAGTTGTTTCTTTGTACAGATAATGGGCATCCCATCTTGTGTGAAAATATAAAACGCTCCAAGTTTTGTCATTTCAAAATAATAACAAGAAAAAAAGGGATAAGTAGTTAAACCATGTGTTATACATTTGGCGCCTAATTAAGAAATTTGTTGTCACTTTAGAGCCTATATTCCATTAAGATTTTCATCGAGTGATGGCGGCTTAACAGCTCAATATATAGCTCGAGTTTGCGCGAGCATAAATGCCGTAAGTGGAGCATTAAATGTGAGAGAAAAAGATCTTATCCATTTACTCGTTCGCTTTTCATTCACTTGCTCCCATTTGTCTTTAACGCAGCCAGAACCATTAAGCATAAGACATTCGTGCTTTCCTAATGAATAACGGCTATTCAAGCTTATCGCTTCGTCTTTTGCTTTCCTTCTGCACATGGACTGCTGAAGCCAAAAT
Organism: Rhysida immarginata; assembly: GCA_023313115.1. Lineage (NCBI taxonomy): Eukaryota > Metazoa > Arthropoda > Chilopoda > Scolopendromorpha > Scolopendridae > Rhysida > Rhysida immarginata. The sequence goes on from JAHWFO010015179.1 coordinate 2,621, forward strand.
ATCAATTCGATTCTTATTTTACCTTGCGAGGCGGCGCCTTTCTCATGCCGCACCACGCGCACACTCTTAATTGCTAAGAATCGACTATTGGCCACGTTGCCTAAATAGGGAAAAAGAAAGTAATGGAGAACGTACAAAAAAGCCAACAAATTGGACGGAGTTAGGAGAACAGGAAAGAATGTTAATGAGAATGAACGTGTTGGAAAAAGCAAACTACGAAATTTAAAGCAAACATCTTATCGACTTATTCAGGGAACCTCATTTTTTATGTTATTGGCTGTTCTTTAATGAAGCAAATATAAGATTTGAAGCTTAACATTTTTTACCAGGTAAAATTTATATTAATAACTGTTCAAAAGGAATATTGATTTAGAATTTGTTTCGTGAAATATTTTCTTTAATGGATATTAACGGAAAAGATCCAGGTTTAGATATACGAGTACCATTCGAATAAATTCATCAAAAATAGCAACATTTAACATTATCTATTCTATTTATAACATATAAACTTCTCACTTACCAATCAGAATTGCACAATTTAGTTTTCATTTAAATACATGCTAGATATTCTGAAATATATGCTCCTTTTGTTTCTGCTATCCTATAAAATGTTATTTTCCCACCCCAATTAATCCAGGCTTGCTTATATCCCTTAAGAGAACGGTCATATATGAAATTCTCTCCTATGACCACCGCTGTGCTGTTCCAATAGCTGCATGCGGTACACGACATTTTCTACGGCAGCTCGCAGCATATCTGCATTAATTAGTCTGATATGTAACGTTATTTGATCCTTTAAGGTTGAGAGGTCAGGAACATGTGCTTGATACACAAGGCTTTTCAAATATCCCCATAACCAAAAATCACAAGGGTTGAGATCAGGCGACCTGGGTGGCCATGCCATGGGAAATGCACGACTAATTATTCTGTTGTCTGAAAAACGTTCTCGCAAGATCTGCTGCACCTGACTTCCGATGTGCGGTGGTAGAATCCAGACAACCCTTTTCCTGCAATCGTGGTATCACAAAATTCTCAAGCATATCGGCATACCTGGCAGAATTGACGGAACAAGTCACCAGTCCACGGGGACGGATGTCTTCAAAAAAGTACGGGCCGATGATGAAAGAAGCGTAAAGCCGCACCATACTGTTAGTTTCGGTGAATGCATAGGAGTTGGCAGACACACTTGTGGATTTGATGCAGCCCAAATACGGCAGTTGTGGGTATTGATATCACCATTCAAATAAAAATGTGCCTCATCTCTCCAAAAAATTTGCCATGGCCATGCATCATCCACTTCCATACGTGCTAAAAATCTCAACGAAAAGTCAGTTCGGGTACGTTCATCTCCAGGAAGCAATTGTTGAACAGGTGTAGGTTTATAGGGATAAAATGTCAATATCTTATGCAATACTGTATTTTCCTCACCGTCGAATATGGGATATCTGTTTGGCGTGCTATTGCGTGTGCACTGCTGGTACCCTGCACAGTAGTCATCTCCTGTTCCACAACAGCAGTTGCTGCCTGATTCGTTTGCGTCGCCGGCCTGGTTGCACTCTTAGAGTTCCGGTAGATTCAAATCGCTCAATCATTTTCCGTAAGTTAGTTATGCTCATCGGTCCTCTTCGTAACGTTTTCAATCGCCGGAATTCACGAAGGGCAGCACTTGCATTCTCGCTCTTCTGATAAAACAACTTGACTAATATCGTCAGGCCATTCGTTCGTGAATGACGGGAAATCCTCAGCCTTGCCTTTTATTGTCATGATTGGTCAACACGGAACGCGCTTATGCAAATGTATTCATTGTTTTCTTGAAATAAGCGCCCCCTATAGCGACTTTTGGTACTATATTTTTTTTTTTTTTTGCAGAAATCGAAAGTGCATTTTCCACTAAGTATATACACCAAAATGTACTGCATTTGGCCTAATAGAATTCCCGCTAGCGAGCTCTGAACACCTCACGTTATTTCTTGCCCACCCGGTATATGAAGAAAAATATTATCTTTCATTCTGTACAAGAACGCGATATCTCCAACCAATATTCCGTAAGATACAGTATTAAAGGAAAGGAGCAAGAACGGGACATCACCAATACATACCAATTAATTGAAATTGTTTCATAGGTAACTTTATATTTTATAAAAATGTCATTGAAATTGTTTTCATAGAGGCAAATTCTAACATAATATTAAACATAAAGACAAAATCTTTAAAAATGAATTTTTAAAACGTTTTTTGTGATTCCTGAAAATTTTTAAAATGTGGAGCTCTCCCCTTCTTGCACCGACGTCTTCGATTATTTTTATACAAAATACATATGTAGACAAGAAGTTTTTTTTTTCTTCCATTAAAGTTCCTCCTAAGCTACAATAGTCCAAGAAGGTTTGTTGAATGCAATGCACATTTTTCTTTCACCACAACTAAAAATCTACCTAGAGAATGAAAGGAGCCATTAGCCGGCAACAGCACTGTCACTAGCTCAGTTTTGCCGATGTGTGTGTGTGTGTGAAAACGCCCTAAGGAAATATTGAAAACGACAATTCGGCGATGGGCTCTGCATCCGATTTGTCGAATTCAACACCGACTGCGTTTGCCGGTGTCGGTTGCCAGACCGGGCTATGTGTGAAATTTGATTACATTGCATCCGGTGCCGTCGCCGTCAACGGCTCCGGTTTTGCCGATGTATGTGAAGACGCCCGAAGGAGAGAGAAAAAGCTTAGCTCGTGGCGGTCCGCTGAGAATATAGAACTAAAAATGCGTTTTGACAATACGAGATATGTAAGATAAGATATCGTTGTTTGTTTTTTCTATAGATTTAAAAGTAATACCCCTGCATCCTTTATAATTGTGCTTGGAAAATAGATGCCCCTTCCCTCGCCGTTGGTAAGTTGATTATATTAGATTTAGCCCCTGTAATTGTGAGCTTGGTTTAAGACGAATTTTTCTCGTTTTCTATGCAGATAGTAAAAACTTAGAAAATATAATATGTTTTAGTAACTAGAAATTTACCTATCTGTGATTCTGATTCCAATTCTATTCAACTTATGTGCTTTTGTCACTGTTCGTCTACTACTGTCTCTTACTCAGCGTATTACAAAAATAAAGTTTTATTACAAGAGGTGGTAGCAAAATGAGACTATTTAAAATTAGTGTTTGTTTTTGTCAAAAGTCACTTACGTTTAATAGGTGCAGTTGAGATAATTTCGGACAGAAAGGTACGCACTAGAAAAACAAATAAAATATAAGTTTAGTAATTCAAATATTCATGTACATGTGTAAACGAAAAATAACGCTATCTTACTGATTGACTTATAACAAGATAAGTCTAAGGGTTACTCGAATGAAAAATGGAGACGGCTTGGATATGTAATACCTGTATTTGAAAAGTAATCACCATGTTTGTTGAGGCATTGGTCCCATTATTTACACAGCAGGCTACTTCTATTGACATAGAAGGATTGTGATTGCTCTGAAAAAGTCTTTCACTGCATCCATCACCTTTTCGTCCGAATTAAAACGTTTCCCTTGCAATATCTTCCTTCAGCGGCTCAAAGATGTGGTAATGTGTAGGCAGATGTTTCAAGACTTTTCACCGGAAGGTTTCACGGGAGATGTGGAGGCGTTCATTGTCGTGCAGAAGGATCACTTGTTATGGGAGATGACTAGGTGTCATGGTTTAAGAGTATGACGCCGTGGAAGATAGAATTATTAGGCGGATGACAACAGAGTATATTTTTGGTAGAGTTTATTAATTAAATGGTTTCTTAAATACAAAAAAAAACATACAAACAATGATTGAACGGGCTACGATCCTACTTAAGCGTAGGAAACGCTAAACCAATAATGGATTGTTATGGCCTGCCCGCGGAAACTTAATGTGTTCCGCTCACAAATAAAAACGTGAATAAATTAAAATAAACAAGTTTTACGGGTCGCCTTTGGGAGTAATGAGAGGAGCTTAATTCACTCCATACCTCATTCCCTGACCCACCTGAGGAAAGAGAATCCCAGGTTCACAAAGAACAATAGTTGCTAATTTAGCGGAATGGAAAGTCAGTTAGATTTTAATAACATTCCTGTCCGACGCGCGCTTTTCTCCAGACGACGGGTCTCGGGAACAAGGAAGAGGACTCAATACCTTGAAGTCGAAAGACGCAGCTGCCGGTAACTGGAAAAGAAAACCCAGTCAATATAACGTCTAATAAGACTTAAATAGTGCTTACGTGCACCTGCTAACAAAGCTTGGAGCTTGCGCTGGCTGAAATTAAGATGCCCGAAAACGGGGAATTAAGACAGCGAGCGCAAACCCTGAAACCGCGCTCAATCGCGCATGAGAGTGTCTACTCCGTTAGCAACCAGGAAAAGCAGTGAGGAACACAAGAAAAATCCACTAACCTGTTGTACGGTACAATATGGCCTAGCCCGTGCAGCCAGAACGCCTCCTGTGTCCACGGCGTTATCCACACGCCAAGTTCGTCTGGCACCAAACGACTGTCCAGATTTGGAATGTCTCTCAGTCGCGTCGGCTCCAACCCAGCTGCCACTACCAACGTCCTCGTAACCTTCCTAGACAGGAACTCCAACACAGGTTGTGGAATTTTAAATGCTGGCGATGGTTCTCCGAACGTGGCTCCGGCGTCTTCAGTGTGACGGACGTCTAAAACGGCCCCTGCAAGGATTACAGGACTTAAAGTAATGTTCGTTAGCGAGGAGTCTACGGTCTTGCTCGCAAATGACCGCGCGGGCGGAATTCTCCTATACGGACACTCGCTGGCTCTCGTCTCCTCTCCCGTTGAAGCATTAGACGGAGTCGTCGCTTCCCTCGACGGCATAAAGTTCTTTGCTGTCGAAAGCAGGTTTGGATCCACCGAATTTTTCCGTGTCCTCACTCTACGGATTCCTAGACACTCTCCACGATCATTCTTTTTCTCTTTCTCGCGCATCCTCACGCGCCGCTTCCGTTTGGATCTTTTACGACGCTCGCGCTCAACGCCTCTATTGAAACGCTTATTATTAGGCTGTGTTATAGCAATAGATGGCGTGACAAGAGTCTCATGGTTACGAGCCCTTCGCTTAGCACGAAAATTGTCTTTGAGGCTGTTAGCCGCTGGTGGCGCTGCAATACCTACAAGCTTGCTCCCTTCTTGCGAAGCAAGAATGGGAGCCTTGGCAGCGACATCTGTCGCCAAACTTGGTGACACTAGGGTGTTCGGTTTTGACTGATTTCAGTCAAAACTTCGGTAATCAATCTGGAATCTACTAGCACACCCCTTCATTAGAGCGCTGTTGTCGCTGCTGTAGTTATGACGCTATGGAGGGGACGCGTCCACTTTTCATTTGGGCGAACTTCATCTTGATAAAAATAGCTATTTATTCTCGCATATTCGTGGAATGGAGTGATACGAAGCACAGTGCAGGTACTAGAGCTTTTAGCACCCTCAGCGAAATCTCATGTTGCGCCTACCTAAGTTGAAAATTACTAGGAATATTGCCGTCCGGTAGAGGGATGCCTATTGTGCTCACTGTAAAAATTATGTGTCTTACAACAGTAATAGTCATCAATAATAATAATAATGCGCCAGACCCCCTCCCCCCTAAAATATGGTACCCTGAGCGTATGCTGAGCCAGCTCCGCTCGATCGTATGATGAGAACCGATGTACGAACTGGTTAGAAGATAACAGAGAACGAATTCGACGACAACGGGCTTACGCGAATTATAGATGAGATGATTGTCATACACACTTCAAGAATTGTCATCCAAAAGTTTGGGCCAACCAGCAAAATCAAGAAAAAATGAATTTATATTAAAATTTACACCTACAACTCTAAGTAAATATGAAACAAGTTTCAGGGAAGAAACAAATTTATTTCTGCGTCGTTGCTTTTTTATTACCTTAATCAAAATAAGACTGGCCAAAAGTTTGGACCAACATCACAAACATGCAAATAATTTGCATATTACAAGTCATCGTGTTGTGTGGTGAGCACGCACTAAAACCATATTATGTATTGTACAATCTTAACTAAAGGCCAACGAGAGCGAATTAGAAATTTTAACAACGGGGACACGTGTGGGGAAATACTTCAACATAGAATCACTAACGATAGCAACATGAGACAGAGAGAGAAAAGGCATACTGGACAAAACTGAACAAGAAAATATAGATATACAGAGAGAATCGAGCAAAAGATTGAGTGAAAAGTAAAAATAGAAACACAGGGTTCGGGTCTCGGAGAAAAATGAACGGATATTTATAAGAGAAAAGGACGAGACACAAAATCCCTGGAATACAATAAATAATAGTTAATAAATAAAAATGAAAAATAAAATAATAATTAACAAATACAAAATAATTATTAAATATATAAGTAAAATCAAAATAAAACTAAAAAATCAAATAAAAAGCTGACGTTTCGGATAGAGACTATCCTTTATCAAAGCAAAAAGGATAATTCTCTAAAGGCAATTAGAATATTAGAGAATTATCCTGAAGTTATGAAAAAATTATCGACAATCGAACAGTGTAGTGCATCGGTATTCGTGTGGAACTTGAAGCATAGCTTCCATAATCTCACCCTTCATAATCATATTCCAAGGGAAATACACTGAACTAGCAAAGAAGCCTGATGTACCCACAAAGGTCATCCAAAGTATGAAAGAAAATTGCCTCCTCTTGGTGGAGGAAAATTTGATTGACGATTGTCTGAGCTAGGAGTATATTACATAGTAAGCCACAGAAAAAAACGAAAGAATTTATGAAACCCAGTAATCTGGGAAGATGACATTATCAATGTCATTAAAATTTACATCAAGAGATTACGATGCCTTTTTCTATGTAGAGAATGTTTTAGAATGCCAGATGATTTGCCATAATAGGCAGCACGGTTTTCATGAGCTCTTGAACATATTTCCCGACATGGGTCATATCGAAATCATTATGAATGGAGTAATTGCGAGCAATTCTCCTATCTAATTGTGCAATAGTCCTTAGGGTTATGTTCTGGAAAGTTTGGAGTTTTTTCCATCTTGTCTTGCAAATCGTAGCCCAGACGGGCATGGCATATAGCAAGATGACACGAACAATTATTTTGTATAACAGTAGTTTGTTATCAACACTGAGGGCACTGTTACGACCCAACAGAGCAATTAAGCTAAACTTTGCTTTTTTGGCCTTGTTCATCGCATAAGTCACATGCATATTCCATGATAGTTTTGAATCAATAACAACGCCAAGGTATCTATAATTATCAACCCATTCCAAGTATTTGCCATATAACTTTAAGGAGTCAAGATTTCTCTAAAAGTACTAAAGGACGCCTTTATATATAGTTGGCATAGGGAACAGTAAGACGGTATTGGCTGAAAAAGCAGAAGAGGAATTTGAAGACGTGTTGGGATAGGCCAGGAAGGAGGACAAATAGGAGGTAATAAGAGGGCGACGAAATATAATGCAATAGGATAACACATACAAAATTAAAATTATAAAAAAGTTAAGGTATGATAGGGTGTCTAGCAAAACGGTTTCGTAAAATTCCCTGGGGGAAAAAAAATCATCCCTGAAAAAATCCCTGACCGTTCTCGATTACACAATTATTTTGACAAAGCCCGGTCGCTAGTCACCCTGTAAAATGGTATCGCATAATAAAAAGGTCACTAAAATAAAAGAGTACAGATAGCCTTTGAAAAAAAAGTACAAAATGAACATAGAAATAGAGAGATATGACAGAACATAAAAACTGAGAAAAGATAAAAAAAGATAAAGAAAGAAAAGAAAAAAAATATCGAATTTATGCCCGGCAAATCGGGAACATATGAACTCGAAGAGCAAAATGGGAAAGGTAATGAGGGAATCGTGCCTTTGCTAAGGTTAATGCCATTAGGGGTGAGGGAATTAAATTTCCAAATAAGTAAAGACTCGAATTGCTTTCTTTCTTTTTTGTTATGGAAGTTACTACGAAGAATATAAATGCTGATGGCCTGTAAAGAGTGACCAGGGGAATTAAAGTGTTTAGCGACAGGGGTGTCAGCATTGCTAAGAATATCGAATTTATGCCCGGCAAATCTGGAACGTATGGTATTACCTGTCTCTCCAACGTACTGTTTCTGGCAATGTAACAAGTAAATTAAGTTGTGAGAAGTGCAGGTCAGGTTCTGGTTAATCTTGAAAGTAAAGGAGGAGGCACTGCTGGAAATGGAGGTAGCAGGGTTAAGAAAATGACAAACACCACAACGCTTTGCATGCAAGGAGAACATCCCTTAGTGGAAGTGCGTGGTTTGGTAATAGCAGCATGGACCAGAATATCTTTAAAATTAAATGTCCGTTTAAAAGAAACTTTTGGTGGTTCTGGTAGAATGGAGTGGAGAAGAGGAGAATTGTCAATAAAATGTTGATGTTTACTTAGGACATTTCTAATACTATTGAGGGTTGGATGATAAGGAAGAACTAATGTAGGTGTTGTCATGGCTAGAGAAGGTTTGGGGTTGTTGTTAGAACGAGAATTGCGATGTTTATAGATAGAAGCGCGTATGACAGATTTGGGGTAGCCTCTTGCTTTTAGGGAGTGGGTAAGGGCTTTAGCATGGAAGTCCTTGTCAGACTGATTAGTGCATATTCTGTGGATGCGAGTTAACTGACCTAATGGGATGTTATCCTTGCAATGGCGCGGATGGCAGCTGTCATAGTGTAAGTACTGGTGTTGATCAGTGGGCTTCTTATAGAGATTAGTAGACAATTTATTGTTAGTGATAGAGATAGAGACATCCAAAAAAGAAACTGTCCTGATAGAGTAATTGTGAGAAAACTTGATGGAGGGGTGGATGGAATTGGAATGGGTGATAAAAGATAAGAGTGAGTCTTCGTTGTGTGGCCAGGTCAGGAAAATATCAGCAATATATCGCAGCCAGACCAACGGCTTTAAGGGAGACGTGGAAAGTAGTTTGGTTTCCACCTCCCCTATAAAAATGTTAGCATAGTTGGGAGCCATTTTGGAGCCCATAACAGTGCCACTGGTCTGGATGTAATACTCATTGTTAAAAGTGAAGAAATTGGAGGTGAGGATGGTACGAAGAAGAAGGCAGATAGTGTCAGTAGAAGGAACTTGTAAAGGTTTTCTTAGCCTTGAGACTGTTGCACACAGCTTTAACCCCATCATCATGAGGAATGTTAGTGCAGAGGAAGACGTTCTTGAAATCGTAGTTAGAGTCGTTAAGGCGCTGGATATGGGAGAGAAAATCGTTAGTGTCTTTGATATAGGAAGGAAGACTGGGTGGGATGTGGCGTATGTGGTGGTCGACATACGCAGATAGTGGCTCACAGAGTGTGTTGTTACAAGAGATGATCGGACGGCCGGGATTGCCAGGTTTATGAATCTTGGGAATAAGGTAGAAACGACCAGGAGAACTGAATTTAGGAAGGAGGAAGAGGCGAGTTTTGTTATCAGTTTCAGAAGAGGATTCAAGCTGAGAGAGGAATTTACAAACTTCAAAAAAATTGCTGAAATCTCCCGTGGGAGCTACAAATGTTTATCAGAATTGTTAAAAATGTTAATTGGAAAATAGGACGGAAATAGGACAACCTTGTGCACTGACGCGAAGAGACAAATCAAGAATTAAAGAGACATGTTAGACATGATATTACATCTGGGCATGTAGTCAACACCACACAAGTTAAACTTAATCTGCAACTTGCTGCTGCAAGAAGAACAACAATTCGCAGTGAACTATGTGCTCAGAACTTTGCCAATGAAATTATATCCAAAAAGTTGCTACTAACACAGAAACGCATGCAGGAGAGACTGGAGTTTGCTAAGACACATCTGCGTGAAAACATAAACTTCCAATTGGTTGTGTTTTTTGGTGAAAAACGAATCAGTTTGGATGGTTCTGATAATATAGCTTCTTATGAAGAGCATCGTGATAAAGAAACACTTCTTCCACTGCGCATTAAGCGGCAAATGGGTGGTAGTGGAGAGATGATTCTGGGTGCAATTGGAAGATTCACATTATAAATGGACATTGCACAACAGCTCAATATAAAGATGATCTTCACAATGTGTTCATCTCTTTGTGCAAAGTCTAGTTTAAGCAAAAACCGTGGATTTAGCAGCAAGACAGTCCTGCAATCTATACTGCACGAGTTGTGAAAGCCTATTTTGAGAGCAACAACATTTCCACTTTTGCTTGGACTGCTCGAAATCGAGATCTCAATATTATTGAAAATGTGTGGCATCTCACGGGACAAAAAATTTACCAAAACACTCAGTACAAATCTCGAGAACAACGAATAGCAGCCATTTAGAAATCTGTTAAGCCAAATGTTATTAAAAGCTTATTTAATTCTATTTCAGGTCGTTTGTCAAATATTGTAGAGTCAAAATGATCTTAAATAATTCATTAGTTATACAAAGGTGGTCCAAACTTTTGGCCAGTCTTATTTTGATTTTAGGTAATAAGAAACTAACAACGCAGAAATAAATTTGTTTCTTCCCTGAATATTGTTTCATATTTACTTAGAGTTGTAGGTGCAAAACAGTTTTTTTATAAATTCAGTTTTTCTTGACATTGCTGATTGGTCCAACCTTTTGGCAACCAGTGTATAAGGCGCAGTGCCCAAGAGCGCAGGAGTATGGAAAAAGTAGAATTGGAGGCAAAGCTCGTAACACATCCATTGCTAAATCGGTGAATTAAATACAGCATCCGGATGCAGTTGAATCTAATTGTTATTTTAATTGCTGCCATGCGGCAATGCCCTCCTCTGTTCCTCCTCCTAGAAGATTTTTTTTATATTTCCCTTCTGTTCGAATGTTGCAAACTAGCCTTTCCTGTGCTCTCCATGTCGATGTTAGGCGTTACGAACAAAATTTTCGGAGGATGAAGACTTACACAAGTGGAAGACAGAAATTGGAAACACTTTGTAACACATTGTTCCCTTGGCGATCGCTCTACCACAAATAAGACCACAGACCAGTTAATGGAACTTTCATTGGCTTTTATTTAACCATGGAAGAAATGGCGTCATGGTGACGTGCATTACATTCACTTCATTACGATTCAACTCATCCACTAGGAGCGTTAATGTACTATTTATTTCACAATTTCTCGGGAGTTTCGCTTCCCATTCCACTGCTTCCATGGCTGGAGCTTGTATTTCCAGTTCTCAAAGCCGTCGGGTTGCGGATTTGTCCAATGAATGAGTAAAGACAGTCACATAGAATTATCTTAAGATGTGAATATTATTTAATTATTTTTTAGGATATTAATGATGTGAATAGGCACAAAAGGATCTTTATATTGACACGCCCAAAAAACCTAACGAACCAAACAATCTAATCAGTGACCGACTGGGCTTGATAAATGATGTCATTTCTGGTTGGCTGAACCAATACCTTGGAGCGGGCATCATCATATACAGTTGGCTTGCACGAGAAAGTTCGTTCGGCCGAGGTAGATTGGGTAGACCAATTCCAAACGCTTCGATGATGTCTCATCGGGTTCCGCCAACTTTTCCGCTCTGTATCTGAATCGACTCTCTCGAATTTTTCCTCATGAGGCTGCTCCTTATGAGCAAAATCTCATTGTCTCTTCATTTGCGAGACGTGGAGATTATTTGCATAGCGAAGATAGTTACGTAAATCTTGCGTCTGCCTTGAACACGTGACGTCGATGAAACAATGACGTACTATTCAATTTTAGAGTTTTTAAGCTATTCATATATCTTTCATCGCGAAACCCATCGTAGTGTGAATTTAGCCTTAAGGATGTCTAATATTTTTGGCGAAGGCTGTATTGTTTCTTATTGTTATCCAGTCTTTCTTCATGGCTTTAAGAAGCAAGAATTCTCCATTTTAAATTCTCCATGAGTCATAAATTTTTTACGATAGAAGTGACTGACCACTAACGCCGATTGGAAATATTCTATTGCATACTTCCATTTTCTGTAAAACTTTTCACGTTCTGTATTCCTTAAAGATCCCTTCATAAAATTGAGGCTTTAGACTTTTTCAAAAATGCTTTAGTGACAATGCCCTTTCCCATGACATTTCTGTATCTTATTATATGCTGAAAAGCATATATTGGTTTCGCTCTGTGTGTCTGTCTGTCTGTCTGTCTGTCTGTCTGTCTGTCTGTATGTCCGACGATTACTCGAGATTGCTTTAATTTTTTCAAATTATGCTTTCGCTCTTCGATAAAGATCCTTCCTGAGCTCACCTGATTAGTTTGTGAAATTCTTTTCGATTTTCGAAATGCTACCTCCGAGAAAATGACCCCCAAAAAGTACTAAAATGAGCCCTTACTACGAGCTTTAGCTAAAGCTATACAGGGTGTTTCAAAATTATGTACAATAAATTTAGTGACATATTCTTCAGGTCAAAAGAAGACGAAAATGTTGTATAGCACTTTGTCTGGAAACTATTTATTTACGCGATACAGCCAACTAAACCCGTGGCTCCAAATTACAGGAATTGTTCAAAGTGTCCGCCACCAGCTCGCACGCACGCTTCGGCTCGTTGCATGAGCGACTGTCTGATGTCATGGAAGAGTTCGTCGCCAGCATTACGAACGGTTTGGCATGCATTTTAAATTCGTTGTCGCACATCCATAATGTTAGGAACTTCTGTGCTGTAGACGATCATTTTCACATGACCCCACAGAAAAATATCCAAGGGATTAAGGTCTGGTGATCTTGCAGGTCAGGCTACCGGCCCACCTCGACCTATCCACCGATTCGTGTATGCAGCATTAAGGTGTGCTGGAGCGCCATCATGCATGAACCACATGTTAGATCTTATCAAAAGAGGAACATCTTCCAGTAATTCTGGCAATGCATTCTGCAGAAACAAAAGATACGTTCGCCCAGTCAATCGTGGCGGCAACACATAAGGGCCAATTAAGTTATTTCCGACAATTCCACACCAAATGTTCACGGAGAAACGCTCTTGATGCGCTCGAGCTCTGGTAACATGCGGGTTAGCATCTGCCCAATGGTGCTGGTTGTGAGAATTTATGATTCCTGTCCGGGTAAAGGTTGCTTCGTCCGTGAAAAGTATCTGGCTGAGACAACTAGGGTCTGCAGCATGACGACGTTGTATCCATTGGCAAAATCGTTGTCGGTGTGGATAGTCCGTTTGGTTCAGTGCCTGAACCAGTTGCAGATGGTATGGATGCAAAAGCTGACGGTGAAGAATGCGCCAAACAGATGAGTGCGGAATGTGTACCATGGAAGAAATACGATGTCAATAAGATGAGTGCGGGTGCTTGTCTGTGGTTCATCATGTATGATGTCAATTATCACATCCTCCTCATCCGGAGAATGTGCTACAGGCCGCCCTTGTCCTGTTTGACGGCCAAAGGAACCACGCTCCCTCAAATGTCTGTCGACAGATACAAATGTTCGGTTATTTGGCAAACGTCTATTCGGAAATCGTTCTTGGTAGAGTCTTCTTGCTTCCACAGCATTTCCGTCCGCAAGACCATACATTAGGTGCACTGGAATACGTGTACATGACTTTTTTTTACGTAAATCGTAATGCGTATGTCGAAGCACGCAAACGTTCTGAAATTGCTATTCCTAGTGGATGTACAGTAATGGAAACAACCGTACACAACTAATGGAACAACCCTAAAGTAGGTTTAAATGGAACAAACCACTGAACCTAGTGTTGGGTCGAAACGCTGGAACTGGTAAAATATCGTCCGCTAACTACCGTGCTTCCCTACTCTATCATATTGGATTACTCGCAAACAAACCGTTTCTAGACAAAGTGCTATAGAACATTTTCGTCTTCTTTTGACCTGAAGAATATGTCACTAAATTTATTGTACATAATTTTGTACAAGCATAATCAATATCTTTTTGTGTCCGGCCAGCCATCGTTTGCATGATAACATGAAAACGGAAGAACTCAACTGCGATATATCAACTTTTGATGAGCTCTCGTGGGCCCCTTCAGGTACGTGCACTAATGTTAAGAATATGAACCACGGCCTACGAGATAGTAAAGGGCATCTCGTAGGCCGTGATATGAACTTAGGGCATGTAATATATCAATCGATTCGCACCGACGAGTCATAAGTGAATACAGTGTTACTTTTTGTTTATCACTTAACCATTGTTGATGGCAGCTTGGAGCACGTGCCCGTTATGAAGCTTTGTCGAAGCACGTGCTCATTTCGTTTTAAATTCAGTGCTGTTAGGCCTATTGTAAAATGTGACTAATTAATGGTAAGGCGATTGTTAAAAATGGCTAATTAAAGTTAGGCCTATATTTAAAAATGATGTGAGTGTGGATAGAATCAAGGTATTTCCATTGTTTATTTAAATCAACTGCAAGTGAAAGTGAAATATTGAAATTTAAAATCACATCTGCGTCACAGGTAAAGCTCCTTGGAATGCTTACAAGATTTTTCCAGACAATGCTCTGCAACAGTGTTTAAGAAGGGATGAATGGTAACTTTGATTAAGAAGGGATGAATAGCTCTAGCAGTGGAAAGAACATAGGCGAAATAGTTTAAAACATTTCTCATTTCGCGCGTGTTTGGAAAGATTTGTGTGAACGCTGCAATAGAATACGTAAATTGACATGTAGTTTTCGCCATTGCTGTATATAAAATATTACTCTAATATTAAACAACAAATATTTATATTCTTCTTTTCAGCATATTTGAAAAACATTTTACGAGTTATATTGTTGTTCTTCTTTGGGACAGAACGTATCTGTGGGCGCAAATAGCCGTCTACTCCGCTAACATCGTACGTCCCCTTTCTACAAGTACAACGAATTGCAATCCGTCGTGCGTTTTGTCTTTTATTGGTGTGACGGGAGAAATGAACCGAGTGTTGTTCCTCAATACTTGTGTGTGTTGGGTTCCGTTCTGAATTCAGGTGTACAGTATTTGTGTGTGTATGGATCAGGGTGTGTTGTAATATCCCATTGCACGTTAGCACCCCGGCTTGTGGTGATGTGCTTCAAATATATGTGTGTTTGAAATTGCCTCGAGTGTGAAACGACGAGTCATTTTAGTTTTCTTTGCATTCAGCTTCGGCGTGCTTCAATCCTGGAGCTTGACTGTGCTCTGCTGAATTGCCCATTCATTGCATTCTGCTTCTTCTCGAGGTGCCTTCATAGTGACTGCAGTCACACGTTTCGTCATAGATCCACTAACGATAGATCTTAGTAAGGAAATCACCACTTGGTTTTATTCAAGTTAGACTTTTGTTTTCCGCATTGGTTTTCGACTTTAGTCTTTATTAGCTTTCACTGTATTCAATGAAATAAAGCTGTCATTTTCGTTCTTTTTAACCTTGCGTTCCGTCTTTGCTCATTTGTTTTACGACATGACAATAAATGCTTATCATATCGTAACCAACGAGAAAGACAAGCCTCGGCGCGGAAAAAGTCGCCTGACCACAGTAGTCTGAGTAACAATGTAACCTTCATTGCTTCCCTCTTGAATTTTAACAATCAGTATTTTTTCATTTGTTGGAAGCAATGAAGCTTGGAGTGTTGGCCGGACCACTGTAGTCAGGTGACTTTTCCGCACGCGGGCAACACCACCTCTACTCAAAGCCTGAGCGCGAAAATTTCATACATTGTTAAATCATCATACTTTAGGGCTTAATATTGGTAGAAATGCGATTAAAGATAACTACCTATGACGTTATAACAATGTATGACGTTTCCGCGCTCAGGCTTTCTCTTTAGGTGGTGTTGGCCCGGGGCCTGTCTTTCTCGTTGGCTACGTATCATATAAATCGACTCATAATGACGAGTCAAGAATGAATACAATGTTACTTTCTGTTTGTATTGCAAGCATTGTTGACATATCTCGAGGCATGATTACTCAAGTACTCAGGTTACATATCTCGTAGCCCACACGGTTTCTCATAATTACGACAGCGAAAGGATAGGTTAAGGCAAAATGTAAAAAGCCTTTTTTAAGGTCAGAGTAACTCCTATAATACTTAGAGGTATTGGTCAAAAGTACTCATCAGGGAGAAAACTTATTACTCGCCTCTTTTATACACATTTTCTAATTTTACCATGACTCCCTCCACCAACATATTATAATTAGCACAGTATCATTATTATTATTATTATTATTATTATTATTATTATTATTATTTTCATCATCGTTTGGGGAAGCCAAACTCGGATTATGTCCGGAAGCCAATCCCAGAGGCGGACCCAAAAGAAGAAAAGCCAAGGGACTCAAATGCGAGGTAGGGAAAGTTATGCACTCGTGTTTGGGTGTAGGAACTTCCTTACTATGTGACAGGTGTTTAGAATTGTGGCTTTCTGTAAGATTTTGTATAAGTGTGTGTTTAAATTTAGTGTTGACAGGCTTTTGTGTAGCGAGTGTGGAATAACCCCAGTGGCAGAAAGAACGATAGGAACAATGTGTACTCTGTTAACTCCCCAAAGGCGTTTTATTTCATGTGCAAGAAAGATCCGTATATTTAGTGATTTTTGTCAGTGTATGTCTTTTGTAAATTGTGTGTGTTGGGGATGGAGATATGTCACTTTGTTTTGCTTATCTACTAGTGTAATGTCTGGTCTGTTATGAGCGATAGTTTTGTCAGTGATTATAGCTCTGTCAAAATATAGTTTGTGTGTGGTGTTCTCTAAGACATTGTCGGGGATATATTTATAGTAAGGAGTGTGAATGTCCCTTAGCTTGTGTATCTTAGCTAGATGTTGATGTATGATGTTGGCTACCTGGTTATGTCTGTGTAAATAATCTGTCTGCGTGAGTATTTTGCAACTGGATATGACGTCACTTTTGGATGGTTTCCTCTGCGATTTGGCATTTCCTGCAAGACCCGTCAGTCGAATCTTTGATAATACGTTTTCTATAGCTTTTAGTGTTAATAACCTGGTCTTGTATGGCAATCATGGTTCCTTCAGTTTCCCCAAAGAGACTCCTTTCACTCAACCAAAAGTTCGACGCTTTTTTGTCGACGTGTGGCTGGTTGAGGTCAGAATGATGTCTATCGTAGAGTTGCTTTCCGAGCCATGATTGAAGTTTAGTGCATGTTGTAGGAATCTTATGGGTGTTTAGCATGCTGTTCAGATTCAGAGGTGTGTACTTTGTATCAGCCATGCAGACTGCTTTGTGTAATGGTGATGTGTGTTGTTTAGAGTGAAAGAATTCTCTGAGTGACTGAGTCTGTTTCTGGTGTAGATCTGTTATGTCAATAAGACCTCTGCCTCCCTCTGAACGAGACAGGGTGAGTATTTCAATAGCTGCGTGTGGATGGTACTTTCTGTGCTTTGTAAGCAGTTTACGTTGTTTCCTTTCATGTCCCTCAAGATCTGTGTGTGTCCACTGTATGACTCCAAAGGAGTAGAAGAGTATTGGCGTGGCATAAGCATTGATGGCCTTGATTATTATTATTATTATTAAAAATAACTAGTACTACATGAAAGAAATATCTAAAATTTTCAGAAATAGTGTAGAACTATTTTGGACTTGTGGAAAGGTTGTTATCTACAAGTGATCAAAAGATTGGGTAATAAACTAATTCATAAAATAATAACAACAGAACACAAAGATCATATGTAATATGAGGGTTATCCAGAAAATATTTTTAACAAGACATTAAAAAAACAAGAAAACATTAGCAGAGGTACTTGCTGGTATCTAAGGATCGCATCTTACACTGCTTTTCCATCATTGTTGAGGCACTTGTAGCCTTGCACCATGTGTTGTATTTCCTTTTTCATCATGGAAAGGTGTCGCCTGCGACACAATCCAACCACAGAAGGAATTCACATGTTTGAACAGACGGTAATCATCATTCACTAAAGATAGTCGGCCGCTCTCTTCTTCATCATGCACATTTTCATGTCCTTCATTAAAAAGCCACGGTTGAACCGCTCATCGCTTGTTTGTAATAAAGCTCAGAAATTTGATAGTGGATTTCAAACGATTCAATATCTTGATTATCTGAGACATTATAAACACATGTCATGAAGCTTTGAAAATGGCGCCAATACGATGGCAGCAAATCAGCACGTTTAGCACGAATGTGCACAATCACGAAAAGCAGCGCCAATATTAAAAATGGAACTTACTTTCTGGGTAGCCATCTGTTCTTGTACAGCGCTTACTCTTTTGTGCCCAGTGTTCTGATATTTCAATTTGCCACTTTTTTTAAAAATATTAAGAATTTGTTCCAACCACATCCCCCGTTCTCATTCCTTTCTGTTGTCAATTTACAACTTGCAACTAAACACAGGAAGCAGTGTTTCCATATTTAAACACGAAATAATTTTTTTCCTATTTTTATCTGGAGCGATTTCATTCGCTCCCGCTTCCTCCATCACCTTTCTTCCCCTCTACCTCTGTATGCTTACATCTGCAGTTTTAGAGTAGGATACGCTAAGGGAAAAATTTAATCACCTTTCTCCAACGAGATCACGTTTACTTCACTTCCTCGACGAGATTACACGATATCTGATTGAGCCGGTTTCGCCAGCGCCCGAGCTTGAATAAACCCATTGAACGAACGACGACGGAATTCATTCAGGGAAAACTCTTTACAAGCTCCTTGCATTTCATTTAAAGCTGTTACATTTTTTATCAATTTACAGGATTTTTTTCCCCATTTATTTTCCCTCCCAATTTTTTCCCTATCTTAATTCTATCTCTTCTGTACACCAAGACAACAGACTTTTCTTTCCTGCCTAACACAAACTTAGATCATTATCGGATCACTGTTGGGTATAAAAAAATTGTATTAAAGAGCACCACAAGTCACTAGAGATATTGAAATATAAAGGATACATGTAACTTTTCTTTTAAAAACAAACAAAATCTGAAATATACTTTTTCAAACACGACCACTACATCTCCTAAAAGTTACCGTTTGGGCTGCAGTATCCAGCAAAGGGATCATAGACCCGTTTTTCTTGCGAGGAACGATCACTACTGTACGGTACCTTGCGGTTTTGGAACAGTTTGTCGCCACCTTACAAGAGTTGGAATATTGACTTTGTACATCGTGTTCATGCAAGATGGGGGCCGACCACAGAGTATCCCAGCAACTTTTGTCTTTCTTGAGAAATAGTTCATTGGTTTGAACTGGAACAGGCGTGATTGGACTCCATACTCCCTGCGACTAGTTTTTGTGGGGCACATGTTTTCCAGAACAAACTTGCAACACTGGACGAGCTTGAAGAGTTTTTCTGTGAGGCTTGTGCGTCCATTTCTGTCGACATTCTACAGAAAATGACTGAAAATTTCTTTCTTCCTTTGCGCCATCTGTGCTGCGCAAGGTGTACATTTTAAATCGATTATGACGTGATTTGCAAAGGCTGCTTGCAAAGGAAATTTTATAGCATATTTCTCGGACTCCGTACTGCGACTACAGCCGCTTGTCGGCAACATTAGTAACTAATATTGAATTTTCTGCACGGCTTTCGGTTAAACATTTCACTTGCTTCATTCTTCTATCGATCTCCGTTTCCGAGAGATTTACTCTTAAAATAAGGGAGTCTTTTGTGGGACATCCTTTACATGCAACTGAGCATTCAGATTGAGATTGTACCTGATCTTCATCTTTCAAAATATAAAAAGCGACATTTATTCATTGTATTTCATAGTTAAGTATAAAGAAGGGCTCTTTTACCACAACAAATGTAATAAAGAATATAACAAAAACAAAAATAACGGAAAAATACAACCTGGAAGCGCTTTTCGAGAGCAAAGCTCTCATCATTCGGCAGGAACCAAGGAGAACACGTGGAAAACCCAAAGTGAACTGATTAGAAACCGACGAAAGCGGTTTATATAGCGAGAGAAGTACAAGGCAGACCAATAATAGAAAAGAATTAAAAACAATATTATTGGTTGGCTAATTGAGACCACCACTGAATTAGAGGGGAATCACCAATAGGG
>JAHWFO010015180.1:0-11777 GCA_023313115.1 Rhysida immarginata
TTACTCTTTAATATGAATATGGATGGTACAAGTTATCTAGAGACTATCTATCAGCAGCGATAGTTTCTTCAACTCTGAGTGCGAGAACAGGCTCCCACAAATACCCAACGTTGAATAAGCCATTCTCCAACGTTGTTCGTCTTCCTCCTTCAAATTTTACCAATTCAAGAAAAATTGAACGAAAACAGGAATTTAAGTAAGTTACACTTTTTTCCTAACGTAAATTATTTAATAGTTCCAAATTAAGTTGCAAACACGTTTTCTTATTAACGTTTTATGTTATGATTATTTTATTTTTACCCGTTGTGAACTGAAATGCATTTCCACTGAACAGCATTCATTATTATCGACTGCTAACAACATGGCTAGTTTCTCGCAGCAAGAATGGATCTATACACTGAAAGCTGTGTATCGGAGCCTTATAGAAAGTAAGAAGGGTGGGTGACTTAATTTCAGCACGGAAGTCGAATATGATATTAACAGAAATAAAATGTCACTGTTTCCATTATTGTAGGGAGTGTAAATCATTGATCTAAAACTCATTCTTTTTTCTGCATTTCAGATTGCCAAGGATACAAATATGAGGCTTCCTCTTCAGGCTCCTCGTGATAGTTTCCATTTAGCCTACCCAAAGGAATGGAAAAGGAGTCTTGCAGATTTATAATAAGAACGATGTAAAGGTTGCAATAAAAATAATCTTTTGATTTTTGTGCAAATCAGTTTTGTTAGGTGATAATGAATTTATTGCATTGTACATTAGAAGTTGAATGTATTCTTAAATCAATAAAGGACTTTTTTTTTTTAAATTGATGTTTAAAAATTTTAAAAAGATATCGTTTCTCTTCCTATTGTTGTCTACCGTTCAAGAGCTGTCGTTTCTCTATGAACACACGGCGATCGGTATTTTGGAATTTAGCAACAGATATATTATTAAAATCCTTTTTTCTGCGTAGAAGCTTGGAGTTCTATCTTCTTCTGGCGAATTATGACTATAAAGATGATAAAATGCAAATACAGGTCGGTATACAAATGTAAACTTGTGTAAATATCAGTATACACGCGTGTAAATTTGTGTACCTGTATGTATTAATGTGTAAATATGCTAAATATATACAGATGTGTATAAAAGTGTAAACTTATGTAAATAAGTGTATAGATGTATGTAAACCTGTGTGAATTGGTGTATATCCGTGTGTAAACTTGTATATATCGTGTGTACAAGTGTGTAAATTTATGTAGATATGCGTGTAGGCTTATGTAAATAAGCTGTACAGATGCAGAAATTGACTATACACGTGTATAAATTTGTGCTCATATATGTATAAATGTGTGTAAACGTGTGTAAATAACCTGTACAGAGTCGTACATAAGCGTAAACCTGTGTAAATAGGTGTATAAACGTGTGTAAATTTGTGTACGTGTGTTTAAATGTGTGTAAAGTTGTGTAAATATTCTATACAGATGTGTACAAAAGTGTAAACTTGTGTAAATAAGTGTATAGATGTAAGTAAATTTGTGTGAATAGATATATACCCGTGTGTAAACTTGTGTATATTGTGTATACACGTGTGTTAATTTGTGTAAATAAGTGTAAATTTGTGTAAATATGACTACATACCTGTAAGTGTGTAAGTAGCTGAGAAAATATATAAATATGTAAAGTAAATAAGTATATACGCGTATAGTAAACATTCCGTTAATGAGTCTTAATTCTTGTACAGTCGAGTCAATTGACCCGAGAATGGCGACTTGGAAATTCGGGTCAAACAACTCTTACTGACATCTGTGTCCAACGACTCTCTTAAATGGGTCGTATTGGAAGAATCATATGACTCGTTTCCTCTCGTTTCATTGCCCATTTCAGAACTTTTATTATTTTTATGACGGTGTCAATGAGACGTGCATTTTACAAAATGTGAGCAGGTCTTTGTTTCTTTACAAAATGAAAATAAAATTTGCTTTAATTTACTAGTGTTTAACTACTGATATTTATTTCCACCATAAACGTTAAAAACATTATAATTCAAAACCTGTTAAATATTGAATGAACAGTCGACATTTTTTGCAATATCAAGTATTTGATAATACTAAATAAGAATAATATCGATATTCTGAATATCGATATCATTTTCCATATCCAAAACCCTAATAGAGACTGAATGAAATGTATTGATTCTGCCTGGCATGCTGGATGAAATGACTAAGATCAGTACCTGGAGGTTTCAAGTGGTCTCTATCCGCGAGTGTTTCTCCCCTGTTTTTTTTTTTTACTTTTTGTTTCTGCTCATACGTTTTCTCTCTCATCGCTTTCGGTTTGAACAACGAAGTGAATGGATTTCCAAGTATCATGATTCCATGACAGTATCTGTCAGATTCTACTCAAGTTCGTGAGAAAGAGTTAAATTGACGTATGAGAACTTATCTCGGAGAGAATGTGTCACATCAGAGACGGCGAACCAGAACATTAACTTTCAAGAAGCCATGCGGGTAGGCCTAATGGAGGAGGTGAACGCTCATCTGAAAAAAATGAGGTTAGGCCTACGAGACGAAGATACAGCGTGCGAGTAAGGCAGAGCGAGACGGCGGGAAACGACGAGGAACTGCGGCGCCAGAGCACTACGGAGCTACGGCTGTCACTACAACAGGGGACACCCAGCAAATGTGACCCTGCCAGTGGTTACTCTATTGTGGCAGGCCGTGAGTGATAAGGTGCTCGCCGTGTCAAGAAGTAATTCCAGCAGGTCGAGCAGGGCTGTCGTCGGTGGATGCATTGAGTGAACCCCGTGTCATCCTCCTTGTTTGCGGGGCGCAACAAGTAATACGAGACTAGTCAACAAACAGCTAAGTAACGGTTTTTTTTTGATAACTATCTGGGCCCGACGCATGTGTTCCGCGAACTAACAGAAATTTCGTAGATAAAAAAGGTTTTGTGTTAGATAATACTCGAGTCTGAGAGAGAGAGAGAGAGAGAGAGAGAGAGAGAGATTATATTGGAGGGATATAAAACTCTTATTTTGATCGTTTATGACTGAATAAGCAATTTGGTCCTTGAACCCTTAATTCCATTAAAGACACATCATTCTTGATTTTAATATTTGGTTATTGTTAGCATTAAGATTAGTCTAAGATAAACTAACTAACCTCACTAACTTAATTTCGCAATATTGATTCCTTTTGGTAATAATTATTAAAATAAAGATTATTCACTTGTAATCCTACAAGGTTTCCTCTTTCTTTAAAGACGGGAAAGGAGGGAGTATTGGTTAGTTAATAGTGGGAACCATAGCTGGGACTTAGGGTAGATAATCATATTGGGATTAAGCATCATACTATTTTGAAGAAAAACACAATGCAATGTGATCGGTAAGGTTAAATGCAATTAACCTTTAGAACTAAGCACTATACGACCAAGGATACGAAAGCACAACGCAATGTAATAAAGGGGAGTTAGAGATCAATTGATAAGGAGGTATTCATCATTTGTAGAGGGGATATCATTTGGGGTAGTTAGGATAATTAACCACAAGAACTCCATTAATAATACAACTAAGAGGGGATTTGGGGTTAGTTGATAATAAACAGTACAACTGGCGTTGTCAATTCGGGCATTGATTTACCCCTTTATGGTACAACCGCCGACGTAACTATTCGCATTTGGTACAGCTTGTGTTGTGACTACGCCCATTTGGTACAACTGGTACTGTGATTTGTGGATCACGAGTAGTGACCTCTCATATACCGGCGGATTTTGATGGTGTGGTTTCCGGCTACGAATAGTGACCCCGCTGTTGGCAGTACAATTGGTATCTTGAGACAGGCCATCATATACCACAATCTTTACGTAACTACAGGTATCGTTAACCAGGATACAAACACATCCCACCACCACACACATTCGGTACAACTGGTGCCGTGACCTCGTGCTTAATTGGTAACGCAAGCATATCATTCGTTTTTTTGTTTTACGTGTTCTTTTAGCGAGCCATTAAGCCCCACCTGAAGTTATTGATAGTGACAATACGAAACAAAACAAATATAGAAAATGCCTCCACCACATACAGAAGGGGCCACAGCAAGCCCCACAGGAGAGGAAATCCCAGTCTTGTCCGGTTTCGCGGATATTATCCCATATTTTTCAGGCGAAGACGGAAGCATTTCAGTCGAAGACTTCCTTGAGGCAATCAACCAAATTGGTGATGTAGCCAATGGAATGAATCCATTAAGTCCATGGTGGCAAAATCAAAACTCAAAGGAAATGCAGCAAAGAAGGCGGTTGATTATGAGCTATTCAAACTAGAGACATTCGGTCCATTGGCGGAGAGAATGAAGCAACTCTTTGCAAAAGACACTTATGGAGTGGATGTAGAACGCGAATTCATCAATGCACGACAGAAAAGAACTGAGAGCATGAGAGACTTCGCAGACAGACTAACCCTACTTTTCAATCGGGTATGCGCACTGAATAAGAAATATAAAGATGACCGCGATGCAACACTGCTTCTGAGATTTAAATATGGAGTACTATCTGTTCACAGATGAGACATTGAATATGCTAACCCTAAAACATATAAGGATGCGCAAAAGGCCGCTCGATTATCAGAACAGCTGGAAAGAGATGAAACGGAGGCAATGTCAGCTTCCATTGAAAACATCACTAATAACATAGAAAGGAAAGTAGAAACAATGAACTTCAGACTAGAAAACAAGCTTGCCAGACTGGAGGAAGAACTACGCTTAGAGCGCAAAGAACCACAAGTCAGAGAGCAGGCAATGCTGGAAATGCGAAATGCCATACAGCAATTGATGAATCGCACAGATACGGGACCACGAGACACAGCCAAAGCATGGCAAAACCCCAGGAAGGCCAATAAATGCTTTCAATGTGGAGAGGGGGGACATTACGCCAGGGATTGTCCATCACAACAATTAACAACGCGGGAAGCCAAACGAACCTCTCGAAATCCCACACAGGAGAAAAGCGCCAATACAGTGCAGGTACACCAGAATGACATTTTTTTCTATATAGATGGACTAATCGAAAACCGTCAAGACACATTCTTGGTTGACACGGGGGCGCAGGTCTCATTTTTAGACCAAAACATCGGCAAGGAACTTCAGCACTCTCCCATACAACCTACCGACATATGGATCAAGGGTATAAGCGGGCCGAGCCAACCCGTGAAATGGCACATTGAAGCCGATGTAAAATTTGATGACGAAATCTACACACAGCAACGCTTCCTACTACTAGATCTATCGACAAGAAAATATGTTGGGGTAATAGGCAAGGACCTTATCGATAAAATGGGACTCATCAGCACACAAGGAGACAAACAAAAAGTACTACAACTGTCAACTCCGAAATCATAAAGTATCGCGCAATGCATAGAGGCTCGGATTAATGATTGAAATAAAAGTAAAGTGTAAATAGTTTAATGACATTTTTTTGGGGGGACTCATATGTATCCGTCCTTTCCGTCCATCATATTTAGCTATTGTCTCAATTTAAGTATTACTCGTTTACGAATTTTCGTCATTTTAAACAAAAGAGAAAAAATTTAGAAAAGTTTTTTTAGGGGAGATTAGGCCTATATAACGATATGATCGTTACTACAGACATATTTTATTAATATATCTGTGTTCATGTCCTAATTACTAATTTAACTGGGTTAATTTTGGGGAAAGCAAGAAATCTAAATTTATTAGTCATAATTGAGAATTATTTCTAATTACAAACCATTTAATTTCTACATTTTGTAAAGAGGAAATGTATCATTTTTATTTTTGAAACCATGTTTGTTTTGGTTGGATTCTGAGGTCGGCGAGTCACGCGGGAAAAGGAGGTGCAGAAAAGGGGAGGGGGGAACGGCAGGAGCTGGAAGAACGTTGAAACTAGGGAACCAATCAGCAACCTTCCTTCCCCGGTGACGCGTTCGGCGCTTGAATCCAAACCGAGGTTATAAAAGTTGTGAGCACATGCTCTTCCTCTCTTCTCTTGTCTCTATTGTTTCTCCCGTTTTTTTTTTGACTTTTTGTTTCTGCTCTTACGTTTTCTCTCTCATCACTTTCGTTTTGAACAACAAAGTGAATGGATTTCCAAGTATCATGATTCCATGACAGTATCTGTCAGATTCTACTCAAGTTCGTGAGAAAGACTTAGAGTTAAATTGACGTATGAGAACTTATCTCGGAGAGAATGTGTCACATCAGAGACGGCGAACCAGAACATTAACTTTCAAGAAGCCATGCGGGTAGGCCTAATGGAGGAGGTGAACGCTCATCTGAAAAAAATGAGGTTAGGCCTACGAGACGAAGATACAGCGTGCGAGTAAGGCAGAGCGAGACGGCGGGAAACGACGAGGGACTGCGGCGCCAGAGCACTACGGAGCTACGGCTGTCACTACAACAGGGGACACCCGGCAAATGTGAACCTGCCAGTGGTTACTCTATTGTGGCAGGCCGTGAGTGATAAGGTGATCGCCGTGTCAAGAAGTAATTCCACTCACAGGCTGTGATTCGCCGCCCTCGAGCAGGGCTGTCGTCGGTGGATGCATCGAGTGAACCCCGTGTCGTCCTCCTTGTTTGCGGGGCGCAACAAGTAATACGAGACTGGTCAACAAACAGCTAAGTAACGTTTTTTTGATAACTATCTGGGCCCAACGCGTGTGTTCCGCGAACTAACAGAAATTTCGTAGATAAAAAAGGTTTTGTGTTAGATAATACTTGAGTCTGAGAGAGAGAGAGAGAGAGAGAGAGAGATTATATTGGAGGGAGATAAAACTCTTAGTTTGATCGTTTATGACTGAATAAGCAATTTGGTCATAGAACCCTTAATTCCATTAAAGACACATCATTCTTGATTTTAATATTTGGTTATTGTTAACATTAAGATTAGTCTAAGATAAACTAACTAACCTCACTAACTTAATTTCGCAATATTGATTTCTTTTGGTAATAATTATTAAAATAAAGATTATTCACTTGTAATCCTACAAGGTTTCCTCTTTCTTTAAAGACGGGAAAGGAGGGAGTATTGGTTAGTTAATAGTGGGAACCATAGCTGGGACTTAGGGTAGATAATCATATTGGGATTAAGCATCATACTATTTTGAAGAAAAACACAACGCAATGTGATCGGTAAGGTAAGGACCTTTAGAACTAAGCACTATACGACCAAGGATACGAAAGCACAACGCAATGTAATAAAGGGGAGTTAGAGATCAATTGATAAGGAGGGATTCATCATTTGTAGAGGGGATATCATTTGGGGTAGTTAGGATAATTAACCACAAGAACTCCATTAATAATACAACTAAGAGGGGATTTGGGGTTAGTTGATAATAAACAGTACAACTGGCGTTGTCAATTCGGGCATTGATTTACCCCTTTATGGTACAACCGCCGACGTAACTATTCGCATTTGGTACAGCTGGTGTTGTGACTACGCCCATTCAGTACAACTGGTACTGTGATTTGTGGATCACGAGTAGTGACCTCTCATATACCGGCGGATTTTGGTGGTGTGGTTTCTGGCTACGAATACTGACCCCGCTGTTGGCAGTACAATTGGTATCTTGAGACAGGCCATCATATACCACAATCTTTACGTAACTACAGGTATCGTTAGCCAGGATACAAACACACCCCACCACCACACAAATTCGGTACAATAGCTATTATAGTTGAAGTGGTTACTGAATTTGTAAATGAAGCGATTCCATATTTCATTTCTGAAAGAAAAACACTCGCAATTTTAAAAAGTCTCATATATAATTTGTGAAGTTACTAATCATAATAATATAAATAATATCATTATACTAAATTATTAAAGCCTTTACTAGATAATTATGCAAAAAAATGACGGAAAAATACAATATTGTTAAAAATATAAAATGCAAGCCTTTAAAACAGAAAAATTTTGAAACATTTATTTTTATTTTTCATATACATAGTTATTTATTATATCAAGAACAGATGAAAGGGGGGGGGGCAATATATCAAGTTATATTGCTCCCCTCCATCCATCCCTTGATACAATTTTTATTTGATTTTGTATACTTTTATAACTATAAATTGTAATAAAAATTTCGTTTTCTAGTAAATTTATGAATTACAAAGTTAATTTCTTAGAACAAAGTAATAAAATTGATTAAATATTATTTATTTTATTATTTTCGCACACTTTCGTAATAGAAACAATATTAAGATTATGTCATGAAATCGAGACATCTGCCGGCGGAATCTTATAACTCGAGTTTCCCTACTTTTATACCGAATGCACAGGCCTTTTACTATCTCGTAGGCCGTGAGGGAAGCTAAGGGGTTTCCAAAGTTCGTGGTTTGAGGGCGCTTGCAGCAATTTGGGCCCATCAACTAGTGCTCTCAAGCATCACTTGCAGTTGGCAAAATACATTTAAAATAAGTAATTGAAATAAAAATTTTACAACATTTGTGCTAAAAAATTTTTCTTGTTACTAGAAGTTAATTTCAATACCGGAAGAAAATTATAAACTATTATTTCTGGTTTTTCAGTACAGCCTATTAAAAATAAAAAATGCAGAACAAAACCCAATAAAGTTGATATGAATTATTTACCAATTATGCAAACTTGGGACGTTTTGCTAACAGTCGACCTGGCTTCTTTTAATCGTTTTAATAAATCATTCAAAATAGCCTTATTAGCTCAACAAATTAATTAAAAAAAAACTAATGAAAAAAAATAGAAAATAAAAAAAATAATTTCCAACCAAAAACAAACAGTAAATATAAAATATATATTTTTTTTTAGAATTACACCCCTACGAAAACATTGTACCTTAACTTTTTTGTATCAATGTACCTATTAATGTATACATAAATTGTTACAAAATAGATATTGTACAATTTACATTTTTCGTAAGGGTGTGATTCTCAAAAAATTATATTTAGTTTTATTTTATTTTTATTTGTATTTATTTACTTATTTCTTGGTTATTCTGAGATTCATTTGATAATAATGATAATATTAATGTATTATAATTACAATGAAATCTAAAAGTATAATAGTAAAATATTTATGAATTTAAGTAATTTAAATAAATCATAAAGCTTGTCAAAGTACAGCTGAAGCTCAAAATGGATATGTCAATGTTATTTTCTTAGACTTTATAAGATTAAGGAAAATAAAAGTTGTTTTTTTTTTTTTATAAAATCTTTAAAACTTATAAAATTTACAGAATTTTTTATATAAAAATATTTAGGCTGGAAAAGGAAAAAGTGTTCAATGAAAAACTCAATTTCTTGATTTCAATACGCTAATTCTTAATCTAAGGTTTATTGAGGAATGAGATAGTACAAAAAAAATTATTTATATTCGTTGTATATTTTTATTTTTTTTGTATATTCTTTTATAGAAATAATATTGGTTGAGGCAAAGGGAAATTGGTTGTTTTTTATTTTCGATTTTTGTGTTGAGGTAATAATAGTATTTTGAATGATTTATTGAATCCTCAATGTTTTAAAGACACTTTATCGTGTAATCGTTTTCATTTAGTAGTTTAAAATAATTAAGTCTAATCATTTAAAAAAAATCTTTACTTTTAAACCCTTTATCAGACAATACTAATTAAGATGACAATTTTTTATTTAATTTGCTCTTTTCAGCATTATATTAATAAAAAATTGTAATTATAGAATGTTGCAAAATAAAAAGTTAAAAAAATGAATTTTTGAGGAAAAGATACAGCGATATTTTAAGATACGATTTAAACGCTATTGGGGAATTTTAAACCACTTTATTTTTGTATCTAAAATTAAATACTGACTAAAAATATTAACTAAGTCTTATATGTGGTGCTAATTTTTAAATTTTATATATTACATTGGATTTTAAAATTTTATATTTTATATTATTTTTTGAATTTTGAATATTGTATTAGACCTGATTTTTTTTTTTATGAAACTATTAATTTGTATTTACTTTACTTTTATATTTAGAATCTGTCCGATTGTATTTTAAAATATATCGATTTTTGAGTGTGATTATTTATTTATTTTTATATTTATATTCTGTTCGTTTGGAGTCTAATAAATAGCGATTTAAGTGTGATTTAGATTTTAAACCAAAAATCTCACGAGCAAAACTGCTCATTCAATTTTGGTAGATTTTATATATTTTATAAATTATTAATTTTTTTATATATATTTTTTCAGACCTTTTGCAATAAGTGCTTCTAGAAAAGCATTTGGGAACGAAGTGCAATAAACTGTAATAATAAATTGGAAACTATATTAATATCGTAATAAGTGAAATGTTTATTATCGATATACGTTATAATGACAGAACAGTTCCAAATGTTTACGGTAACAGTTTAATGTGGAAAAATAACGGTAAAATCATCTCTTATGGTGAAACAGCTTACACATTCGCGTTATTTTTCTATCTCTCAGCTAGGGCCCAAATTGACCACAGCGCTGCTAGTTCGTGAAAAATCCGTGATAAAAATGGGCGGAACTTAAGCTAGCGATGCATCAACAGAGTATTTTTTAAATTGCTCCAAAATGAGCCATGATAAAATCGAAATTATTGAAATGAATGAATGCCTGGAATGCCTATTGTTTATGGGGAAGAGTTTTTAGTTCATTTTATTATAAACTAAGTGCTTAATTTATTTAAATTCACAGGTATGTCGAAATTGGGGTGGGGGAGGAGGTCGGTGAAGCTTCCCTACTTCTCCTTCTAATACTATGGCATAGCTAACTAAAAAAGTATTTTTAGTTGGCTATGCAAGGAAGCGAGAAAAAAACTGTTTGAATTCGCTTGCTTTGAGCTGTTACCTGAGACAAAATGGCAACCTATATGAATAATTTTAGAATAGTGATATCCGGCTTTAAATTTATTATAACCGAATAAATTATTTTTGAGAAAATGGACATTTATTTATGGACAACAAAAAATCCCAAATCAAATACTTAATACTGGATAGAGGGAATAGTTAATAAATATCTTTAATTGTCAATTATTGAACATCTCGTGCATTCATATCGTATCTTTTAAAATGACAGTTTCGCTAATGACATCGATTTATTTTTGGTGTTATTAATAAATGAAAGTGTTTAAATGGTATTATCTTGTTTAGTCTTGAATGGTTGAAATTATTTCTTTTTTCTTTAATTCAGGATATGCCACAGTCATTTGCACCCCATCAATACTTTAAAAGAAAAATAATAGTATTTAAAAAGGAAAATAGGAATATTAATTGATACGATATAAATTTATATATTACACAAAAATAAAAAAATATATAAAATTAGGTGAGGTTAAACTAATTAAGACAAAAACCTGAAGACAATATTACAATAAATAAATATGAAAAACGTTTTACATTACAGCAAAATCATTAGAAAATTATTTTTAAATATAGTAATATATTTTCAAATACATGTATTTAAAATCATTTTTTCAAAACTATTTACACTTTATACAACTTTAAATATATAATTTTAAAAATCATGTATTTTTTTTTATTCTTATTTGAATAAAATACATAACTTAATTACATATTTATTCTTAAAAATGCTATGTTTAATAATTTTATTTGTATCAAATATCACGAACAATTATTACGTTTATTTATATACGGATATATATTAAGAGAAGGACGAGACACAAGAACCCTGGAATACAATAAATAATAGTTATTAATTAAAAATACAAATTAAATAAAAAATAAGATATAATAAACAAAAATAATTAATCAAAATCAAAATAAAAAGCTGACGTTTCGGATACAGACAGA
>JAHWFO010015182.1:0-10378 GCA_023313115.1 Rhysida immarginata
AGAACGCTCACAGTTGAGGAGAGCCATTTTAAGTTCAGCTACGTTTTGCTTAGAAAAGGACTGGAAATATAGTTTAACGATTTTTATTTCCTGAGCTCTTTATTTCCTCCAGCCTATTGCTTACAGTGGCCGTTTGTCGACTCAAAAGAGGAGGAGAGGCCAATGTTTTCCTCCTCGGAGAGGTATACAAGTCTGATATGTCTTTTCATGTGGAGGTGGGGGGGTGCGAGCAAAAGAGAAATGGCCCCTGCTAAGTTAGGACTATCAAATCAGCCTGGGAGGAGCCAAGTCCACAAAATTAAAACAAAAACGTAAAAATGGTAGCTCACAGCACCTGGGATTCCCACGTGGTCTCTCATCGAAGTACTAACCAGGCCAAACGTTGTTTAACTTCGCTGTGCAGAACGTTTAGCGGTTTTTTCAACGTGGTATGGCCGTGAGCTGATAGCAAAGGGGCGAAAAGCCCTAGATAAAGATGGGCACTAAAGGAAAAATAACAATCTCCCAAGGTCAGCGAAAATCTCGCCCTTTCTAAATGACTTGAAACGCTTACAAACCAATTCTGGGCTTTCAGAGATGATTTTTTGCGAAATGGACTCTTAAGCCTATTAAGAGTTAGGCTTAGCCCCGCCGCTCGTTCCACAATGTTGCTATCGCCGTCAACAAACGAAAAACGGAGTCTGTGCGGCGAGTGGCGATTTCGACAGAACTGCCGGCCGTTGCAGCAGAGAATGGGAAAAAAGAGATCCTTACTCCTACACGTTCGCTTCTCCGCGATCTGGAGAGCAGCAGCAGGAGGTTCTAGGTTCAGTGACCGTGCAACTGTTTCGTTTATTCACTTTTCCATCCACGTTTTCTCTCAAATACCTTTATTCCTGCCGCCATTAAGGAGAAACGGCCGTCGGCCGCCAGTTGCCACCACCTTTTTATGAGGCGGCGGCTGCTGCTAAGACGTCCGAGCAGAAGAGCGCTCTCCACTCTCATGGCCTGGATGCTCATGATATCCGTCAAATGCGGTCTCTTCAGGAAGGCTCCAGAGGATCAGTCTCGGATAAGTCTGATACGCATTTGAGAATTTGAAGGACACAAATATTTCGTAGTGGTCAACGATAACGATCTCATTAAAAACGAGGTGGTATTTCTCTAAATTCATGAAGTATAATTTTCCGCGTCCTTTTCGCCCAAAATTTAATATTAAATTTATTTTTCAGCAAAACTCTGGCCTGGAAACCGATTATTTCCATACTGCATTGTGGGATACACGATTATGAGGTAAGTACATATGTATATTAGAATATACCACCTGACGGTTTTTAAAGAGATCTGCTCTCGCATTCGCACCAGAAACGACATAGGATGGTACGTAGGTAGGTAGGTAGATAGGTAGGTAGGTAGGTATACACATGCATACATAAAGACATCCATACGTAGCTATACCTATATATATTCAGATAGCTGAAGAAGTAGATAGATTTATAGACATAGATAGATAGATTGATTGATTGACTGATTGATTGACTGGTAAGTAGGTAAATAGGTAGGTAAGTAAAGAAGTAGATAAAAAATGTATATGTATGTGGTTAGATATGTACTTAGGTAAATAGTTAAGTATAGATGGATATATGGGCAGGCAACGAATAAAACAGAGAGAAAGACGGGTGGATAGACAGACTAGTATGAAAATAGCATGACGCTGCTATTGGGAAGGATTTTTATGTTTTGAAGACCGAATCTACCGAGCTTCGGGCGGCTTTAAACAAGCGCCTTTGAAACGAGCTTGTTGTCAATTCTATACAGAACGCTCACAGTTGAGGAGAGCCATTTTAAGTTCAGCTACGTTTTGCTTCCGACAAAAGGACTGAAAATCTAGTTTAACGATTTTTATTCTATTGCTTACAGTGGCCGTTTGTCGACTCAAAAGAGGAGGAGAGGCCAATGTTTTCCTCCTCGGAGAGGTATACAAGTCCGACTTGCCTTTTCAAGTGGAGGGGGGTGCGAGCAAAAGAGAAGTGGCCCCTGCTAAATTAGGACTATCAAATCAGCCTGGGAGGAGCCAAGTCCACAAAATTAGACCAAAAACGTAAAAATGGAAGCTCACAGCACCTGGGATTCCCACGTGGTTTCTCATCGAAGTACTAACCAGGCCCGACGTTGTTTAACTTCGCTGTGCGGAACGTTTAGCGGTTTTTTCAACGTGGTGTGGCCATGAGCTGATAGCAAATGGCCGAAAAGCCCTAGATAAAGGTGGGCGCCAAAGGAAAAATAACGAAAATCTCCCAAGGTCAGCGAAAATCTCGCCCTTTCTAAATGGCTTGAAACGTCTAAAAACCAATTCTGGGCTTTCAGAGATGATTTTTTGCGAAATGGACTCTTAAGCCTATTGAGAGTTAGGCTTAGCCCCGCCGCACGTTCCACAATGTTGCTATAGCCGTCGACAAACGAAAAGCGCAGTGTGTGCGGCGAGAGGCGATTTCGACAGAACTGCCGGCCGTTGCAGCAGAGAATGGGAAAAAAGAGATCCTTACACCTACACGTTCGCTTCTCCACGATCTGGAGAGCAGCAGCAGGAGGTTCTAGGTTCAGTGCCCGGGCAACTGTTTCGTTTTTTCACTTTTCCGTCCACGTTTTCTCTCAAATACCTTTATTCCTGCTGCCATTAAGGAGAAACGGCCGTCGGCCGCCAGTTGCCACCACCTTTTTATGAGGCGGCCACTGCTAAGACGTCCGAGCAGAAGAAGTGCGCTCTCCACTCTCATGGCCTGGATGCTGTCCGTACAAATGCGGTCCCTTCAGGAAGGCTCCAGAGGAATAGTCTCGGGTAAGTCCGATACGCATTTGAGAATTTGAAGGACACAAATATTTCGAAGTGGTCAACGATAACGATCTCATTAAAAACGAGTTGGTATTTCTCTAAATTTATGAAGTATAATTTTCAGTGTCCTTTTCGCCCAAAATTTAATATTAAATTTATTTTTCAGCAAAACTCTGGCCTGGAAACCGATTATTTCCATACTGCATTGCGGGATACACGATTATGAGGTAAGTACATATGTATATTAGAATATACCACCTAAGGGTTTTTAAAGAGATATTCTCTCGCATTCGCACCAGAAACGACATAGGATGGTACATAGGTAGCTATGTAGGTAGCTAAGTATACACTTGCATACATAAAGACATACATACATACCCATACCTATATATATTCAGATAGCTAAAGAAGTAGATAGATTTATAGTGATAGATAGATTGATTGACTGGTAAGTAGGTAAATAGGTAGGTAGGTAAAGAAGTAGATAAAAAATGTATATGTATGTGGTTAGATATTTACTTAGGTAAATAGTTAAGTATAGATAGGCAGGCAACGAATAAAACAGAGTGAAAGACGGGCGGATAGACAGACAAGTAAGAAAATAACATGACGCTACTATTGGGAAGGATTTTTATGTTTTGAAGACCGAATCTACCGAGCTTCGGGCGGCTTTAAACAATCGCCTTTGAAACGAGTTTGTTGTTAATTCTATAGGGAGCGCTCACAGTTGAGGAGAGCCATTTTAGGTTCAGCTACGTTTTGCTTCCGAGAGAAGGACTGGAAATGTAGTTGAACGATTTTTATTTCCTGAGCTCTTTATTTCCTCCCGTGGCCGTTTGTCGACTCAAAAGAGGAGGAGAGGCCAATGGTTTCCTCTTCGGAGAGGTATACATGTCCGACATGTCTTTACAAGTGGAGAGGTGGGGGGCGGGGGGGGGTGCGAGCAAAAGAGAAGTGGCCCCTGCTAAGTAAGGACTATCAAATCAGACTGGGAGGAGCCAAGTCCACAAAATTAGACCAAAAACGTAAAAATGGCAGCTCACAGCACCTGGGATTCCCACGCGGTCTCCCATCGAAGTACTAACCAGGCCCGAAGTTGCTGCGCTGGGCACGGTTGCAGCGGCTCCGTGGAAACATCTAAATTTATATTTCTAGGGGATTTTCTGGTGATATTCCTTTACACAGCGTGTGTATGAACTTCTAGAGGAAAGGTAGAGAACACCCTTTCTTCATTTTCTTTTTTAAGTTTTGTTTTATTGGTTTTCTCGTTTCTCTCGTGTCGGGGTTAGGCTATAGTGGCTAGAAGAATAGTGTGGCAGCGAGCGTTCAAATCTGATTTCTCGAATGATGATGCCGCCAGATGGCAGCTACATCAACATAGTAGCTAAACATAAAGAGCTTTACATCGATGAGGCTCCAATAATTTCTTCATACCAGAACATTAAATAATATACCATTTTAATAATATTTCGACCTTCCCCCCTTTTTGTTTTTAATTTAGAGATGATTTTGATGATTTTTTAATTTCAAATGATTTTATTCTTTTTCAGTTATATAGTGAAATACAAGACCGTTTCACACTGAGTTATTTTCTTTAGATAAGTTTTTTGATTTCTTCATCTGATTTTAGTTTTGTAATAAAATAGCAGCCCTTCCCTTCTTATTGTTGCATTCTAAAATTTCAAGAACTACTTTTCTGTCTATATTTCTCACTTATTTTTTTCTTTATGTAAAATCTAAGAAATTCAGAATATTTTTTATAAAGTCCTTATTTTTAAATAACGAAATTCAATCAAAACAGCTTTAAATACAAATTTATTATATATCTTCCTTTTTTTAAAAATAATAAGAAATTTTTTTTAAAACTATTAACCTGAAATATCTGATATTTAATATTTTATCATCACATAAAAAAATAATTTGGTTGTTATTCATATGATAAATGAATTTTATATGAAAAAAGATATTCTTTTTGTATATCTACAATACTCATTTCCAAAAAAGTTGGGACAGTGCAAAATATATAGAAAAAAACAAAAAGGGATGATGTAACAAAACTTTCTCGCGAATACAAAATAGCAGATACGTTTATGAAATGACATAAATATACTGTGTGCACCAAAACATTTTGTATCGTGGCCGGGACGTTCATTTTGAATGGTGGTGTAGTGCAACACGTTCCAAAATAGTAGGGACATACGTTGTAGAAAGCGCCGTTAGTAATGGAACCTTCCGAATTGTTCGGGAATAATCTAGAATGATGACGTCGTACTACATTCCGTATAAATAACAGTTGCCATCTGTCGTTCAGGTAACTTATTCGGAACGAAGGGTCGAGGCAAGCCAGTTAGCGAAGATCTTCGTGTTCGAATCATTCAAGAATTCACAAACAACGTTTCTCAGCGTGCAATATCCAGAAGATTTAACCTGTCATCATCTACAGTACATAATATTATCAAGCGCTACCGGGATAGTGGTGAGATCACAGTTCGGAAAGGCCAAGGTAGAAAACCTATTCTGAATGCTCGAGCTCTTCGGATCCTCCGACGTCACTGCGTCACGCATAGGAATGCTGCGATTACGGACATAGCCACGTGGGCCCGCGATTTCTTCGGGAAGCCATTATCGTTGAATACTGTACGCCGGTGCATCCACAAATGCAAACTTAAGTTATACTGTGCACAACGGAAGCCATACATCAACAAACGACAGCAACGTCGCCGTCTGATATGGGCTCGAGCCCATCGCAATTGGTCCCAAGCACGCTGGAAGAACATATTGTGGTCCGATGAATCAACCTTTACGACTGTTTACGGAAGTAATGGACGCCGTACACTCCGGACCAAAGACGAAAAGGATATTCCCGCGTGCTACAGGCGTTCGGTACAGAAACCACTGTCTGTCATGGTCTGGGGCTGTATTAGTGGCCATGGAATGGGAGACTTGCACATCTGCAATGGCACCGTCAATGCTGAAGCGTATATACAGATCCTGGAACAAGCTATGGTGCCATCTATATCTCGTCCAACAAGAGAAAAACAGGGCGTGTTTCCGGTCTGATATCGACTACTCACTCATCCGCAATGCTTTTTGGGATCTCTCCTTCAGCGGCTACACAAGTCAATTTGTAATGGCGTGCAACAGCTCTTCAGCCAAACAAGGAAAAACTATTCACAGCCAGGCTAGGGAGATTGTGTGGAACGTATTTTGCTACTTAAAAGGAAAACAGTGTTTTAAAAGCTCATCTGCCTTGATAGAAGAAACTTCCAAGGCAACGCAAGTTTCTTTTTCTTGCGTTCGAACAATTGTTCAAGAAGGAAACGAAGCGTCTTCATGCGAAGCTACCACCCCCTCTCCTCACTTTTCGACTCCTGGAAAGAAAAGGACCAGGGAATCTCGAACAACGAATCTGGATGACTTTGACCTCTCGATTGCACGAGCATGTGTATCCGAAATACACTCAGAAGGTAATTATCCTACTCTGAAAAATGTGTACCAGAAATTTAGAGAAAAAACTGACTACGTTGGATCGAGAACTTCCTTCGCCACCATTATGCATGATAAATTGCATATGAAGTATGGCAAAATCAACCACCGTCAATTTTACATCGAGCGGACAGATGTTATCGCACAACGACGTCGTTTTTTAAGGCAAGTACAAATGCTACGCAGAGACCCCACACGTACTTTCATATATCTGGATGAAACGTGGGCTAATGCACACCATGGCCGTGAAAGACAATGGCATCACGACGGGAAAAGCTGTGCTCAACCAGGGAGCTCGGAACTCTACCGCGGGCGTTTCATTCCTACGGGTAAAGGCTCACGTCTCATTCTTTTGCATGCTGGAAGCGATAAAGGGTTTGTGAACTACTGCTGTTTATTATTTCGGTCAAAAATAAATCCGCAGATTACCATGACGAAATGAATGGGGATTGTTTTCATGAATGGTTTAGAACAAAGCTGCTGCCAAATATTCCGAAAAATTCAGTAATCGTCATGGATAATGCCCCATATCACTCGGTGGAGAAGGCCAAACCGCCGTGCAGCAATACAAGGAAATCGGATATGATAGAGTGGTTGGCCCTACGAGGAATACCTACCGAAGCAAAAATGTCAAAAGGTGAGCTGTACGATGTTATCAAACAACACAAAACAGCAAAGCGCTATGTTATAGATGAACTGGCTAGCGATGCCGGCCATTTAGTGATAAGACTACCTCCTTATCACTGTAATCTCAATCCCATTGAACTTATTTGGGCACAGTTAAAAGAATATATATGGAAGAAGAATACAACTTTCAAGATTGCTGATGTTGAAAAACTAACGAGAACGGCAATTGATAATGTAACTCCTGAAAATTGGAGAAAAGCGATAGAACACGTTTTGCGTGTGGAAGAACGATATTGGGAAAGGGACTGTTTGATTGAAGATCAAGTGGAGCCTTTAATAATTCATGTTAATGGAGAAGACAGCAACAGTGAAGAAGAAGAAGAAGAGTGGAATGACATTAACGTTCTACCACAATCTCCTTAGCCTGAATTTAGATATAATTCAAAAAGTCTTTTTCAAGACTATACATTCTCATGGCCAGCAAATAAACGAAAGAGATATCGTTAACTGTAATGGAAAACGTATCATAAAACTGTATTTTATTAAAAAAAATAAAAAATAAGATAGCATCATTAATAAAACCTCATAATTCTTTAAAAAACACAAAAAACATGTCATTAGAATGTATAAATATTTTAAAAAAATGATGGTTAAACAGACTGCACGTTATTACCTTAAAATAAGTAAACGATATATATAAAATTGAGTTAAAAGACAATTTTATGAAGTGTACAATTATTTTAATTATAATTAAAGCAAAGCAACTGAATAATATTAAAGCTTCTGCTGTAATATTATAAAGCGCTTCTTCAATGAGACATGAGACAGAAGTGAGTAAGCGCATGAGGCCCCCTTTCTCTGATTGGCTAATCTGAAACTTCCTGTGACACACCCTGTTTTTCTCTTGTTGGACGAGGTATAAGAGGCGCCTGTTTGGACGACATCAGTGTATATTTCAACAAGACAACGCCAGACCGCATGCAGCCCGCATAACTTCTGCTTGGCTACGTCGGCAGCGCATTCGTATGTTGGATTGGCCCCCTTGCAGCCCGGATCTGTCGCCTATAGAAAACGTTTGGCGTATTATTAAACGAAAACTACGACAGCGACGACCCCGGACAGTTGAACAGCTGAAAACCTATATCCAACAGGAATGGGACAGAATTCCGGTTACGGTGTTAGAAAGATTGGTGTCATCGATGCCCAGAAGATTACAGTGTGTCATCAAGAGGAGAGGTGACGCCACACCGTGGTAAACGCCGTGCTGTCCCAACTTTTTTGGGAGTGTGTTGCACGTGCCAAACAGGAAAACCACCTGTATCTTTCTTTAAGCATATAAGATATGTGATCCCATTCCTAATTTATCATTTATGTATTGTAATGCGTTGAAATAAACGGCAATACAATAATCCAAACAAATGTGTTGGAGTTCTTCTTATATGTTGCACTGTCCCAACTTTTTTGGAAATGAGTATTGTATATATTTTTCAATATTGTGCATTCTACATATGAGAACTTCCGAGTTACAGGGGCGAACGCCTCATCTCTTGAATTTTTTCTCCTGAAACATCTGTGAAAATTCATTTTTTATCATTTGTACGGTGCCAGCTGTGTACAGCATTATATTATTATTAGATTTTATGTTGATATTTTATTAGACTTAATTTAGCAGATCTATGTTTAATGATTAATTACTCAAAATGTAATTTCTCTGGTTTGGAAGGGCTCATATTCCATGCTTTATCTTATTAAGGATGGATACCTTCATCCATCTCTGATCTTATAATTCATCTTATTTATAACAGCAGATATTTTTCATTTATTTTAACGTTAAAGAGTATTCTCAAGTTCTGTGGAAGACAATTACCTGAAACACACAAAATTTTTATAAATAAACTTAAGTCACCCGAAATATAGCTGAAAAAACCCTCCTTCATCCTAAGATTTCCATCTCATCTGCCGGGTAACTCGCATCTATGTCGATTGCAGCGCCACCGCTACTATCATCAAATCGGGAATCAACCACGTAGCATTGCGAGTAGTAGACGTTGCCACACTATTCTTCTAGCCACTATAGTTAGGCTTAAGTTAAGCCTTTTGCTGGGTTGCCAGGGGCAACCAGCATAGCCTCGTCCTCAGGATGTCAGCGCCCGCGGGACCTGACTATCCTAGATTCGTTTTACTTACTCCTCAGAGCAATGTTAGTCCCATTGCTTTGATTTTGAAAGTTTATGAGATTCTAAATAATGTTGATTGTATTGAGGCTATGGCCCCGTCTGCGGGGGGTAGATTTACGATGGTATTGCGACATGTAGACTATGCTACAGCGCTTTTGCGTCGAGAGTTTTTCTCTTGTGAGACGTTGGGATTAAATGTGAAATGGTTGGTGGGGGTGTTATCAGTTTTTTTGTGCGTGGTTTGGCTCCATCTACTCCATTGTCTTTGGTTGAGAAAGAAATGGGAAAACTGGGAAATATTATTGAATCAGCTACAGTTCCCTTTGAAAACGCACCTAAGGTTAAAACTGCCGTATATCGTCTTAAAGTTCAAGTTACTGGGGCTATACCGGACTTCATCGAGGTGTGGGGATGCCGGGGTTTTTTATATTACCCGGTATGGTCCGTAAGTGTTTTAGGTGCGGAGCGACGGACCACTTGATGGCGTCATGCAATTGCTGTGACGTCTGTAAGCGGTTTGGGCATACATCTGGAAATTGACCCTCGGCTGTTGTTTCGCTGCGCCCATCGGTGCAAGCCTCGTTCTCCGCAGTTGTTACTGGTTCTTTTGCAGATGTAAATGATAAGCAGGGTTTAGTCACTGATCCCCAAGGAGATATTGTTGGATTAGAGGGTGATGACTTAGAATTGGACGATGGAAATATTTCTAGTGATGAAGATATGAGTATGGAACAAGGTGTTGAGGTGCAGCACAAACGACCGCATGAGTCAGGAGGTGACTCGCCAACGGAGAACAGCGAGCCCTCCAAGCGGAGGGTAGCAGACAATCTGACGCCTCCGACTGCACTGGCCATGATGGATGTTGTTGGCCAGAGTAATCTTAATAATCAGGATTTTCCTCCCCTGTCTGACACAGTAGATAAATTATGTGATGACTCTGCTTATGTAGAGTCAGAGGAATCTCTTACAGGTGACAAGGGGAACTGCACGACAGCTGTTCTGGATGAATCCATTAATGAAGTAGGGTCGTCTTTGTTGTCCAGTTCTGTTTCTCCTGTTGGGAACCCTATATTTTCTAATACGAGGTCATCTTTGAAGGCAACGATCTTAGAACCTAATTCTCTTACTCCACCTTCCAACCTTAGTATGCATGCTATGCCACCAACGCCTGATCCTCCTAAAACCCGTTCAATGATACGTTCCTCCTCCCAGCTAAGCACAAGGGCAGTGTCGAAAGCACCATATGTTTCAGCAGTTGATCCCGACGGGATCCAGT
>JAHWFO010015185.1:0-18453 GCA_023313115.1 Rhysida immarginata
ATGTTCGATGTATTAGTTAAAAGTATAGTTGAATATACAGCAGAAATTTGGGGATGGGAAGAAGATGAAAGAATAGAGAGTATACAAAATCAATTTTTTAAATGGTTATTTGAACTGAGAAGGAGTACACCAAATTATGTAGTATTGACTGAAATAGGAAGAGTAAAGTTGAAGGTTAATTTGGTGAGAAAAGCTTTAAAATATATCGAAAAGATTGAAGATATGCAAGAGAATAGATTGGTACAGATATGTTGGGATGAAATTTAAAAAATGGCTAGAAGGGGTAAGGGTTATAGATGGATTGATAAAATAAATGAAAATATATCAGAAGAATATAGACAGATGTGGTGAGAAGGTAAAGGAGTAAGAAAAATTAGTTTGCAAGAATTAAATGAAAAAATAATGGAGACAATAGTGGCTTCCTTAAGGACACCACTATTAAGGAAAGGATGGATAGAATAAATAATTCTGTAACATGTAGAATATATAAAGAATTATGACAAATTGGCAAATAGAAAACTTAAAATAATATTGGAGTAAAAATTTTATTTCTAAAGATTAGATGTGGAAATATTTTGGTGGGAAAAAAAGTGTATGGTAGGGAGGAAGAAAGAATATGCAGAGGATGTAAAGAAGATTTAGAAACTTTGGAACATGTTTTATTTGAATGTAGAATGGTAAAGGAAGAGAGAAAGAAACAAGCTTTAGAAAGAAAAGAAAATTGGGAAAAGACTTCCTAGATGGAAATCAAATTAATTGGGAAGTATTATGTGTCATAAAAGATTTTTGTAAAAAAATAGTTGATAGAAAAGAAAGGATATTCTGTAAAAGAAAATGTAAAGATATGAAATAATGAAATAGTTAAATATTGAAATAGTATAAAAAACTGAAAAGATGTTAAGTTTTTTGTTTAAGACTCCTCTTCCAAATATGTAATTATATTACAATAAATGGAATAATAATAATAATAATAATAATAATAATAATAATAATAATAATAATATATAAATAACAAAACGTACATAAATGAATGGTCCCAAGGTTACACGCTTTCTCTTCCCTGTACGAGTAGTCAAGTCCCTATTACCTGACTCCCGCTGCTTGGAGATCAAGCTTTAAAAATTAATATCTTCAAAACGGAGCAAAACACAGTTTTGAATTTTTTGTATTGTTTTTATGAAAGTATGTGTAAGATATTAATGATTTTTTAACGAAAATAAAAATAACCACCTTTTGAGATATTTGCATAAATAAATTTTTTTTATTAAATTCAAATATTTGCGCATGCGTAATATAATTTTAATAATTTTATGTAGAATCTACAGTTAAAGAGCTTTCATATGTCACCAATCATATCTTTCTAAGTAAAATACAACGGAAGTTACAGTACGTCATATATAAGGCCCCCACTCAAATTTCGCAAATTTTAAATGTCCGTAACTTCCATAAGAATGAAAAAAAAATAATAATAATATTTGGCATTCATTACCAACTCCCTAGGGTAATTGTGTATACCAAATTTTATTAAAATCCGAGAGGTCAGTGCCAAATTAATGCGGCCCTTATGCATTAATCTGAGCGCCAATTGTAATATTTGCAAAAACGAAAAAACTTTCCTCTGGACCTGATACAAG
Organism: Rhysida immarginata; assembly: GCA_023313115.1. Lineage (NCBI taxonomy): Eukaryota > Metazoa > Arthropoda > Chilopoda > Scolopendromorpha > Scolopendridae > Rhysida > Rhysida immarginata. The sequence continues at coordinate 1,635 of JAHWFO010015185.1, forward strand.
TAAAATAATACTTGCGGTCCAAACAGAAGCTAAAATAACCAAGGAAAACTAATAATTGTAGATGAAAAGACAATATAATATTTCGATTGTAAAATGGAAGGAAAAATTCTGCGACCTGTGTTTGGAGACAATCTCCAGTTTATGATTATTATTATTAAAAGACAATATAGTTTGTATGAATGTTACAAAAATTAAAACCCAACACTACCTGAGTAGGATAGGAGGCGAAATGGGAGATAAAGAAGACATAACGTACCTTTTTAGAGCTCTTCGAAAAATAGAGTAGGGTTCCGCACTACGAATTACTAGAGGTAATGATGGCCAATACCTAACACCTATATAGGACAGGCTTTTACTGCGAAAGCTACGACGAGATATAGGAAGATGTATATCCCCGGCCTGTGTCGTTGGGTAGGTGTGTCTATTCATGACTAATCGTATATTAAATGGGGAAGAAACCAGAAGTTGGGCTTTAAGGGATTTATAAACAAAAGCCTCAACATAAGGAAAGAAACAACCTCTTGTCCACAAAAGCAGCTTAATCCGAAGTATAAGTAGTTCGGTTTCTTAATGACCATTATTCAACGCAATATAAAAGCCTCTCCAGCTTCTTCTAAAGCCTCAAGTTGTAGCTTATAAACCTGGTAGACAGTAAGAATATTCTGGGAGACTGGGGACCGCTTTGGGACGTTCGAGTACGAAAACCCATTTTTGCAACGTCAATAGTCTAATTAAATTATAGGTAGCTGATCCCCAAAAACAATAGATTATATGCGAGTGTATCTATGAGTAGTAAAGCAACAGTAAAATATTCCAGGGTAGGTAATCCAATCTTGAAATCACTCCTTGCTTCTTGTTAAGACTAACTAATAGAGTATAAATGTGCAGATCCCAAGACTAACAAGGAACATTGCGCTTATTGCGCTTATTGAAAAGAACATAGCTTTCATTTTTTCAACGTTAACACCCAATTGGTTCAGCTTGCTCCAATCATATAACTTTCGCAGCGCTTCATTTAGATTTATAGAAGGTTATTAGGATCACCACTAGTAAATAATAATGTTACATCGTCCGCATACATAATGATTTTGGGTGGACTGTACAATAAATGGATGTCATTGATATACAGGGTGTTTATGAATTCCATTGCCAGACTTGGAGAAGTGGTATGGAAGGTCAAAACTAACAACTATTCCGAATACCAGTTTTCTCAAAAAAACGTTATAAACTAGTCTTAAAAGGTGTAAAGGTCACTGTGAATGTTGCACTGCGCACCCGCAGAGCTGCGTGCAAAGCAGGAAATTACCAACGATAATTTATTTCTTCAAATTATTACAATGTTACACTGAACAATTACAGCAACTGTTCGAAGTGTCGACCCTGGCTGTGATGCAGGACATGCATCTTCGCTGCATGTTCTGTCGCACTCTCAAACACTTCTGGTCTTTGCTGAACCTCTCTGCATGCGTCAAAGATTCTTGCTTTCGGATCGTCAACACTGGCTACAGGAGTAACATAAATCAGGCTTTTCAAATGACCCCATAAGAAAAAGTGGAGCGGCGTTAAATCCGATGATCTCGGTGGCCAGTTAATGGGGCCACCTCTACCTATCCAACGTTGAGAGAAGATTTGATCGAGAAAGTCATGCACGGCCCAAGTAAAAAGTGCTGATGTTCCATCGTGCTGCAACCACATCTGCCGTTTAATTTCCAAAGACACATAGTCCACCAATCAAGGCAGGATATCTTGAAGAAACGTGAGGTAATGCTCTCCATTCAGGTTAGGAAGTGGTATATGCAGTCCGGTAATCTGGTCATTTAGAATTCCAGCCCAAATGTTGACATGACATCGTTCCTGATGGCTGGAGATGAGTGTGACATAACGGTTTTGTTCGTCCCAACTATGGCTGTTGTGGCAATTGAACATGACCTCCTTGGTGAATCGTCCTTCAACCGAAAATAACACAAGTGTGCCTCATGCAAGATTGTTAGTAACACTCTGAAGATACCATTCAGAAAATTCCACGCGTGATAAAGGATGTTGAGGAAAAGCCTGAACTTTCTGTTTGTGATAAGGATGCTGTCGGTGCTCATGTAGAATGTTCCATACAGTCGTGTGATTGATGCCCATATCATGTGCAACTGCACGGGTACTTATGGATGGGATACCTGCAAATCTTTGCAGCACGTCCTCTTCGACATGTCGTGTTCGCACAGTCCTTGGAGAACCAGCGTCATGCCTGCTGGGTAGTAATTATCCCGTTTCCCGTTAGCGCCGGTCAATCGCTACAAATGTTGCACGGCAAGGATGTCGTCTACTAGGAACCTCTCGCGGTAGAGCCTTGCAGCTTCTCGTGCATTGCCTGGCCGTACAACAGATGCATGTCTGCCCATCTCTCCATTCGTGAACTCATTCATGTTGAGTTTTTTGCAGGTGTGGTGCTTTTGCTTGTACGCACTTCACGGACTCTGCCTGTAACCCTAGATGAGGAATTTGATCACCCGTCCGTTCTGATTCACCAATTAGAGCTTTCGTTGCTAACTTCCTGCATTGCATTCACAGGGGTTGGTCGGGATCTTTACACCTTTTTAACTCGTTTACAACGCTTTTGTGAGAAAAATGGTATTTGGAATAGTTGTTAGCTTTGATCTTCCCTACCACCTCTCCAAGTCTGGCAATGGAATTCATAGACACCCTGATTAAAAACCAGGGGAAAAAAACTTGACCCCTGCTGGACCCCCAGATTTCTGATAATCTTAGCTGATGACATCCCTAAATAGGTCATAAAATACCGCCGATCGTGGAGAAAATCTGCTAGCCAAGCCAACGGAGGACCATGAATATTATAGGAAATATCTAATTTGGACAGAAGAAGATCAACTGGTACCGAATCAAAAGCTCTAGAGAATTAATGAATACAGTGGCAACATAATTGCTATTGGCTTATTCCCGAAGAGATAAACTCCGTTAGCTCATGGCAGGCTCCATCTACGCTTTTACTAGCCATAAAGCCCTTGCTGACTTATAATAATAGAAAAAAAAATTGGAATAAAAAATTGGGAAAAGCGTTTAAAAATAGTGTTTCAAAAACTTTCGAAATTATGGGTAGAGAAGCAGTTGGTCGGTAATTAGAATACTGCAGCGAATCACCCTTCTTAAAAATCGGGGTGACTCTTGCTATCTTTAAGTGAGGAAGGAAATATTCCGGAAGCTATGAAACTATCGAAAATTGTAATTATAAACCTGAGTCTTTATTAAACAATTTTGTGGATTAGTGGTTTGTGTCGTCTTTTTTCATTATTTCAGTGTCCGCAGTTTTTTGGCGTGTTTATTAAAACTGATTGTCTGTTTAAACAAAATGGCAGACAGCGATGTGTCGACCAAAGTGGAAAGACGAATAATCATCAAGTTTCTTCACAACGAAGGTGTGAAAGCATCTGAAATTCATCACAGACTTTAAAGACAGTTCACCGAGTCATGTTTGTCTCGATCGTCCGTCTTTGCTTGGCGCCAAAAGTTTGAAGGAGGGCAAGAATCCTCTGACAATGAACCGCATAAGGCAAGGCCAGCAACTGCTGTCAATGATGGCAAAATCGCACGAAAAAATGAGCTGATAAGGGACAACAGGCGGATTCATGTCCGAGAATTGGCTTCAATACTGAACATCAGCATTGACAGTGTGGAGACCATTATCTACGATAATTTGAAATTCAACAAGATCTGTGCCAAATGAGTTCCTAAGCAACTCTACAAGGATCACAAATCCACCCGGGTGGAAATCTGTTCTATACTGCTGCAGCGATATGCAGGATAGGTGACAGCTTCCTAAGGCGCGTTGTTACCACCGACGAAAGATGTGATCATGGAGTAGCGACACACTGATTCGCCACGACACAAGAAATTGAAGATGACACCGTTGGCAACGAAAGGGACATTATTGTGGGACATTAAGGGTATCATTCATGTCGATTATCTGGAAGAACGTCGATCCATTAATACACCCTACTGTTGTGACATTTTGCGGACAACCCTGAAGCCGGCACTCCTTACCAGTGGTGTTTGTTTTCTGCAAGACAATGCCAGACAAAACATAGCCAAACTGACCGTAGACATACTGACGGAAGTCAAATGGGACATCTTACCACATCCTCTATACAGCCCGGGTCTCTCCGCTTGCGGCTATCGCCGTTTTGGACCATTCAAAGAGTTTTTAGGAGGGCATAGGTTTGGCTCCAACGAGGAAGTGATAAAGGCTGTCCTGACGTGGTTTCGACATTAGCCTGAAGATTTCTACAGAACCGGTAGCCAGATGCTCCCAGAACGCTGGAAAAAATTTGTAGTGAAGCAAGGAGAGTTCTTTGAGAAATAACTGCTATGTGTGTTTCTTTTTTGTAGTTTCCTGATTTTATAAAAAATAAAGTCCAGGTTAAATTTGAACGTCCCTCGTATAAAGCTTTTTTATTTTCATATCCCAAAGTATGCTTAATTAGTAAAGGGGGAATAGTGCCTTTCAAAAAAATTATAATTGATTCAATACTTATCCCTCAGTTATGACACATAAAAGGGTACTCAAGTCAGACTATACCAGTTAACTACTGTATGCATTAATCATACTGGGGAAGGATACTTCATAAAATTCTTAATATGACTACAAGAAACCATACTTGAGCCCAAAATACATATAAAGTCTCGTCATAAACCAACTTACTAATCCCTTGGTTCAAGAATATGGACACAATATTTAATATAGACAGTAATTATTTCAAGAATCAGTCTCAAAACTAACAAATAGTGATGGTCTCTCAGCAAATCCCACAGTCAATTAAGAGTAACAGTCTCAAATCCCACAGTCTGTTAAAAGTTACAATCTTAACCCCTTCAGTCACCTTGGCAACATATGTTTCCAACTTGTATCTTGGACGTTTACCTTGTCAAAAGTGCGGTATTTTTTTATGTTTTGTAAAATTTCGTACTAAATAAATGACATGAATAAAATCTGTTGATTCTCTAATAAATATGTATATTTCGGTAGCAAATATAGCCATACATGTAAAAAGATAATAAAAAATGTTAATAAATAAAAAACTGCTGGTTATGTTTAATGTAACAGTATCAATATAATAAATGTAAAAACAAAATTTTTACAATCGAATTTAAGGTCTGTGTCTGAAGGGGCTACATAAAATATGATAGTTCACAGTCTATTAAATATGATATTTCCTACACACAAGATACAGTTCTGATGTTTTATCATCACTAATTTTAATGAAATGAGGCGTTGCTCCTCTTTTGCCCTTCATTTTTATATATTAATTGAGTAGTCGAGGGAATTGCGACAACAATGGAACACGAATGATTTCAGTATGAATCAATTACATTCTACTAGTCTATAGATCAGTATCCTAACTCTCTTAGAAAAAAGCATTTCAAATATAAGACAAAACTGTGTACTATAATTTAGGTGACCTCGCAGACAGAATGAAAACTTGACTAGTTATATCCAACATAGGCTTTGTTTATAGCTTCACTGTCATGCATTAAAATTACTAATGCAGCTAAGACTGTTTCGCAGAGTAGACTGAAAGAAGGAAAGTACTCTAACATCATTTTCTGGGTGGTCATTTCTTCACTAAAAAATGTCTTTGTACAGACCTTCGTGTACGGGAAAAAAATAGATTTTCGATTCAATTATCGTATTCCCTTCGGGCAATAAGCAATTTCAACAAAAAAAAAATAAGCAATTATATTACCTTGTTGTCTTCAATAGTGGTCGCTCGTGTCCAAGATGTCATGTGTTCCATCTTTGTATACACCCACCTCTCATAGCAATTCTCCACTCAGGTTGCGTTCTCGGGATCCAGAATCAGTCTTTATCCTCCGTGAAAGCAGCTCTATTCGTATACCTATTTCTCTTCAACTTCATTGGATTCTGCATTGAAAGACCGGTAAGTCTGCAGTTTTTGGTCACTGCCAGTTTTCATAATTTTTACCTTCAAATAATTTGTCGCAATGGCTTAATCTTGACAGGCTGTTATAAGTGCCTCCGTTTCTATTTTGAGATTTGCCTCCGTTATTATTATTATTATTATTATTATTATTATTATTATTATTATTATTATTATTTAAAGAATAATATATTTAATATGTGGGTTTTAATAATATACATAGTATGATGCTTTTAATGCTTTAAAAATGGTTATAAATCTGATACAAAAAATTCAGAAAAGTGTTTCTTGTGTTTCTTTTCTCCAATTGGACTCTTCAAGAGCAGGGAATTATTCTTGAAGAAGAAATTTTGATTGGGTTAGGAAAAGATTTTTATTTTAATTTATTAATCGTCTGGCTGAAAAATTGCTTTATATATTTGCAGATTATAGCATATTTAATTAAAAACGAATTGTGTATTATTTTTTAAAAATTAATGTGTGTGTGGGAGAAAATATGAAAATTTAAGATTTCGCCAACTCTTTATTTGTTTTTTTTTTATCCAGTTAGAAAATCGTAAAGCATTCTTGAGGTCGACCAAGGCCTCCTATAATCATCAAGCCCATCTCACTGAAATAAAATAGCGACGATTGGAGGCTGAGCAGTGAAGCAAGGTGACTATTATTTAACACACTATAGCGCTTTTTTAATTAATTATTCTATTACGATAACTATTTCCACAGATTTCTAACTTCATAATACAGTATGTGTTTTCGAAATTTTTTATAGAAAAATATTATAACGTATTAATTTGCAAATATGTTGCAAATATTTTGATTGAAACATAAGGCCATTTAAATAAGAAAGTTAAAAAACTTACAATTTGTTAGAAGATTAAAACAGTCTTCTATTTCAGAATATTTCAGCATATTTTACGGGCCAGCTTATGTGGATCATACAAACAGTCAGCCTTCAATCGTCGTCATTTTTTTTCAGCGAGCCATGATGATTTTACGAGGCCTTGGGTCGACTAACAAAAGCAACAACTCAAAACATTGGTTGACAGATGGCATCAAATCTCTACGCACAATTAGGAGCATTGGTGCTGATTTAAAGGAAAAAACTATTTTTATACCTTTTATACGTACTTTAAAAAAATTTCTCGGTGTTTATTTGGCTGAATGTATATTTCAAAGTATAAGTTGGTGAGTCACCAGTTTACATAGCCTAAAAATCAGTATCGATTTTCTGCTGAATTCGTTACAGAATTTCATATATGTGAAAGACACCGATCTCGATTTTTTGTAATGAATTTCAACGTAAAATTATTTGTCATATACACTGCTTGACAATTGCTAAGGAACAGCAACATTTTTGTCAATAAATACTTTCCCAAGAAAAAAACCTTACCAAAACTTTAATAGACGTATTGCAGTGACTTAATGAACACAAAATGGCATGGAATTTGAACTAAGGAAACGAACATAATGGCAAAAGCAGAAGAGGTATCATGTAGCATCAATGAGTGACTAATGAAAAATGTTGGGTGTTTGTCACCGGTTTGAAATGTGAGACCCTTAGTAGTGAGTATTGCCTCGTCGAACCGCAGTGCATGTTTTGCACCTGTTTGGCATTCTTTCCACCAGAGTGTTGAGAAGAGCAGTCGGGATTTTATCCCATTCTTCCTGTAACGCAGTTGTCAGTTCCTGCAGCGTTCTGGGAGGGGGATTCCTTTATGCCACACGTCTATCAAGAGTGTCCCAGGCATGTTCAATGGGATTGAGGTCCGGGGAGTATGCGGAATACTGCAAATGCTTGCTATACTCACTCTCAAGAACATCCGATATCATATTCGTCCTGTATGGACTAGCATTGTCTTCCATGAACACAAAACGTTTGGACCAACTGCTTCTTGGAAAAGACGAACGTGATCCAGAAGAATCTCCCTGCAATAACATGCTGCTATCACAGACCCTCCTGCAAAGATGTGAAGGGGTGTTCTGGCATCATGCATGATGCCCCCCCCCCCCATACCATGACTCCTTGACCAAAACGTTACACTTCCCGAACGTGTTGTTGGTGATAACGAGTTCCCTTTTCACACCAGATCAGTTGATGCCCAGATTCACTCTGCATATTGAACCGAGACTCGTCGGAGAGCATCGCTATGGACCACTCCTGATCGCCTCAAGCACGACGTTCTTTACACCACTCTTATCTCTTCCATCTATCCATCTATGGAGCGACGCGAGTGGAATGTATTTTACAGGCTTCACTGCATACAGCCCAACATAATTCAAGCGAGGGGAAATGATTCTGGCAGAAACATGAGTGCCTGTAGCAGCGGCAAGATCTGCAGCTATCTGTGCGGGTGTGTAATTTCTTCCTCTTTTTGCTGAAAGGACTATGCTACGGTCCTCCCGAGTGATTGTGCTCCTTCGACGACCACCCTTATGCACAGGTAAAGCAGATCCTCTGGTGGCAGCAGCAGTTTTCAAATGAGAAACAACACTTTTCGCAACGCCCATTACTCGCGCAACTTCAGTCACACTTTGCCCCGCCTCAAGCCGTCCAACAGCTCGTCCACGATCTTATTCACTCAAATGGCGCCTCTGCGGCATTCTGCAGAGCATATGTAATAGAGGGACTAAAATTTTACAGTAATGTTCGCAAAACACCTGCACGTATATTCGCCCTAACACCCCACGGCTACTGATTTTCACTGAACCACAGCACATTAGACCGTGACTTTTATTCAAATTATGCAAATCCAAAAACACGCCGGCCAGGTGGCCGAGAGGGCTAGGGCGTAGGCTTTCTAGTTCTCGAGTCTGCTTGGTCGTGGGTTTGAATCCAGCCGTGGGCATGGATGTTTGTGTTTGTCCCGGGCTCGAGACAGATATAACTTGTGTAAAAGGCGCAAAATGACCTTAGTAGTCGGCGCCAAAATTTCTAATAAACCAAATCGAACAACAGAGTATCAACCAAAGCTTTGACGCATCATGCATTATTTTCCTTCAGGACGCCCCTAAATAGCGGAATGTACATGTTCCTCAGCAATTGTCAAGCAGTGTGTAATAAGAGACAAAAACTTATTTTTCAAATGCTATTTCTTTTCGTTTACTATTTGTGGTGTCTAATTCTGAATGGATTTCATTATAATTTCTTCTCGAAGAATGTTTTCATGATGATGTACTTGTCTAAAGCTTTATATTTTGTAATGTAAGATGAGTTCTTTAATCATGAATGACAAGAGATCTCGCTTATTCTTATAGCCATATAGGAATTCCATATAGTCTCAATGTAGGCCTTCTGGATACGCTCTTCGATGAACGCCTTTGTGTGGTGCAATGCTCCAATTCAGTTGCACACTCTACGGCGATCCTCAAATGATGCAGCAAATCTCCTTTATCGGCACATCGATTTAGTCCTTGTTTTACGCCGTTTGCCCTCTGCTCTTCCAGGCTCTGTCTTCGATATCCGTTTCACTACTCTTAAAGCGTTTGGCTCAATGCCTAACTGATTTGGCCTTAACCGTATCTGAACCATACACTTTCTTAAGAAACGTACGAATTTCGATAGGGCTTAAATACTGAAAGAGTAACTTCATTTATTATCCTGTTTGAAATGTCATTTATTAATGCGTCACTTTGTACAGTTTAAACGGCATCTCATATGAGTGATTAGTTGCAGCATGATCGGCCATTTAAACAAAACTGTTATGTTGAGAAACGTATTGATTGAACGAAAAAGCAACTTGTCGGTGCATTAATTCTCTTAGCCCATTTTATGAAATTAATAGAAAAGAAAAATTTTCTCTTTTCAACTTTTAAGGATTTCATATTATTCTAATGGATTTCGAAAATAAATCTTTCTCTCACTCTCATTATAAATATGATTTTTAAACCGTGAAAGCAATCATATTATACTGAAATAATAGTTTTAACGTATTCAAACTTGAGTTATACACTCATACAGATCTAAACAAATTAAATAAACTGCAAAACAAGGAGCCAATAGTGGTTTTTAAACGAAATGTATATGTATTTTTAGATAAATTAACCTCTTCCTGAATTCATGTTTTTAATGAGAATAAGTTAAATTCAAAAAAAAAGTTAAAATGTTGTTTAACCAGATTTAAATTTTAGTTGAGCCAACTCCTTTTAAAAGAAAAGTTTGAAAAGCTTTCTGATGAGAATTTGTTTATATCAATTTTCAGTTTTAGTATATTAAAGAGGAAAAGTCTTCACATGACTGAAATTAATATTGCTTTTGTATACTCAAAACTTTCTATAGAGTCAAACTTTTCTGATAACGGATGCGATAGTGCATGTTAATCCTGAGTTTCTCATTTAAACAAAACGACGGTTATATGAATAGCTTACTTCGAGACAATATCATTACACCCGGAGGAACGAAATTATTTTGTCCAGAGACGAGATCATTTGATGAAGCGAATTCTTTTCATTGTATACATTGAAGAACTTACTAACGGAAGTTCCAATCATAAAACTTCCATTCCATGATTGCATTGTTCTGACGACTCTTGCTCTAACGAACGAAGAAAATATAATCTCAAGCTTTCAAGTTTCCTATTTATTGTTTATAACATAAAACTGAATTTTTTAAAACCTGTTGCTCGATGAGTATTTTTGGGTACTTTTCCTTAGGATACTAGTAAAAATCATACCAAATTAAATAGAGAAGAAAACGATTTTCTAAATACCCAAGATTGCTAAGCCACTTTTGTCTGCTACGAAAGTTTAATTTAGTTTCCCATTTCAGCATTCACAAGGAAACAATACCTAGTTACACGAAGGGATTTTAATGAAATTTTGTGTATGCATAGTTTATGATGCACAAAATTTAATACACAAAAGAAGTTTTCATGAAAGTTTTCAATGTCGGTCTTTCACATGGAGTTTTATTTATATTTCAACAAATCATAAAAAATATAAATATATAACCTGTCTATTCAATGGGCTTATTTATATTTTATCAAATATAAAATATTTTTATTTTTTTTCTGTATGAAATTATAAAAAATAAGGAAAACTATGACAATAAAATTTTTTGATCCTCTCATGTAAAAATATCCTAAACAACCCCCAAAATATGTTTCCAAAGGCACTGTGGAAGATGGCGGTGTGTTGCTCTTCGCATCACACGTACACGTTCATAGCTGGTGTACAGGCAAAATCAAGTCGGCTCTTTCGCAGCACCACTGCAAACGCGCAGCACGGTGTTCTTGCAAAGGTGGGAGTCTGGCTAGAGGTATCCGTGCCCGCAGCTAGCAAACGGTTACCAATGGTCCGTCTTGACAAAACTGGTGCCACTCTGGCCGTTCGGGGCCACTCTGGCCGTACGGTTGTTTAAAGCTTCTCGTACTATTCGACTTGGCTTGGGTGTCCAGAACCAGATCTACGTGAATGCGTTCCTTCCGTAAACCACTGCTGACAACATCAAGCCAACACAGAGACATTAAGACCGATCTGCGCCGCCATAGGCCGATGAGACCATCCAGCCTCTCGAAGTCCACAATCCGACCTCTGTCAAACTCCGTAAGTTGTTGCACAAAAGCACGGAGAAGTGTGCGAGTCATTGCAGTTGTTGTCACCACACCTACAGCAACTTTTCCTACAATGCAGTAGCCTAACTGACGATTTCATACCAATCTGGTCGGAACCATTCTTCTCCAGAAGGGGCCATGGGAGCCACCCTGTACAACGTTCTTCTCTACGTATTGTCTTGCAATTTGAATCATTTCTTGTATGCCACCAATGCTACATGACTGGAATATTTCAAATTAAGTAAGTTTTGCATTTTTTTTGCCAGCAGTGTATTTAATATTTCCTGTCAGTGAAAATAATCTATACATATAATAAAACTAGCCGATGCAGTGTCTGAACATAATACGAGGGTTGGGGCATAAGTCATGGCAACTATTTTTTTTCTTGTAGATATGTGAACGGATCACAAATGTGTCGTGTGGAAGTTCTGCAGGCATGCAGAACAACAGATGGCTCTGTGATAGCTGGTAGTAGCGCAGCGAGGGCTGTGAAATCAGTCAGTTGGTGAGTGTCGTGCGAGATGGAAGTAACCCGTGTTGAGCAGCGCGCTTACATCAAAACAGCCGTTCTACGAGGGAGAAATGCGATGGAATGTCACAGTGAATTAGTGGAAGCCCTTGGGAATAATGCCCTACCATACCGTACAGTAGCACGGTTGGTAGGAAAGTTTCAGCAAGGACGTGTGTCAATCAGTGATGAGCAACCGTGAAGGCCATATTGCCCTGTATACTAAAGTAATAAATTAGTGTGTTACGATATTTCAGTGCTATTCATTGTCCACACATGTAGTTAACATCTGTCCTTTCGTCTGTATATGTCACATTTTCCAACCGGACTGATATCTTCAAGAAAAAAAATAGTTACCATGACTTTTGCCCCAACCCTCGTAAATATTTAAGTAAATCTTATGCCAAGTGTTTTACTAACACTACCAGAAGCCAAAACAATCATTTTTAGAATTTTTGTCTGTCTGTCTGTATGTTTGTTTGTTACCTCATCATGCAAAAACTAACTGCACAAAAATTAACGTGGTTTCATAGTCGCATTGTTTTGAGTGTATGTTTTATCGTGATACGTCTTCTAGAAGCCGAGTTATAGGCTAAACTCTCTTGAGCTGAGAGTTGAATAAAAGCTGATGCGAGGTCAAGGTATACTTTAGTTCACTAACAAAAACTACATCACAATGTATTACGCATTCAGCAACAAATAGCTTGCATTAGCTGACAGCTTTGTTACGTTGTACAATCGTATAAGTACATTGTTAAGTTTGGGCTGTGGCCAAACTCATGCAATAGAGCGAGCAAAATCGACTCTTTAGTAAAATCTGCATTACTAAAGTACGGCAATTACCATCCCGAATGGTAGCAGTTAATACTTGTTGTTGATTGGTTGGTTTGAGGTCACATTTATACATTTACTAGCAGAGGACCCGGCGTTGCCCGGAATAATTATACTTGCAGGTAACCAGAACAATCTCCAGAAGTTAAATTATAATTCCAAGTTACTTAAATAATAACCCAATCAATACATCACAGAGCGAAGGGGCTCTCCATTCTAAGAAAAATACGAAAAACAGGAATTCTAGGTGATATACCGGGACTTTATTTACCTCTTGATATCCATCTTCAACACCAGGGAACATCACTGGATACTTTAGACCCAAGTTTTTCTTGCCCTTGACATATAAGCTCTTATGCCTTCTTGCTGTATTCGAAACTCCCGTTGTTCAGATGTTTCCGATGCCCGTATAAATTTTTCTGTTTTAGCTCATGTTTCTCTGACCAATACTCGTTCTTTCTCTTTCCTTTCCAGGAACATAATTTTGTGCTAGTCGTCTGGATGTTGATAGGGAGTTCAAGCGAGACACGTGTGACTCCTTTCCCTCCTCAATAGACGCTGCCTTATTCATGGCCTGTCACTGCATCGTCATTTTATGCTCATTATTATTAAATTTTGATTAAATTTTGCTTCATATAGGCTGTCATAACAGTCTTCGCCTGATGAATAACACTGTCCTGTTGTGTGAAATTTATTGTTTTGAATCCTGTCTGATGGCTCTTTCAACTTTCTCCCACAAATTCTCAATTGGATGAGATTTGATCATTATGGGGGCCACCTAAGCCAGGTTCGTCGTCGTTCGTGGCGATTGCAACAATCTCGCCTTATGATCATTTTCAATTGTCGAATCAACTTAGGGTTTAAAGCATACATTCAGTAGCAAAAAATTTTTTTGCAGCAAACAACGCACAGGAATTGTTTGATCTTGAAACTATTCCTGCAAAATAAGAGTAGCGTGGCATGCCGCATTGTCACGTTGGAAGAAGCCATCTCCATTGCGATACACCATCAACATGACTGCATGAACTTGATCAACAAAGATATTTAGGTATGTTCTGATGTTCAGACGTTTTTCTACAAAAATTCAAGGACCCATATTATGCCAGGAAAATATGCCCCAAAACATGAATGCCCCCACGAGCTTGAACGATTGTTCTCATCCATGTAGGATCCATGCTTTCATGCAGTTTCCGTCAAATTCTCATTCTGTTATCTGCATGATGCAACTGGAAACGTGGTTCATCAGACCACATGACTTTATTCCGATGCTCAACTGCCCAATCCTCGTGTTCCTGTGCGAATTGGAGAAGTTTTATCTTGTTAACTACAGACAGTAAAAGTGTTCGAACTGGCCTTCGGTTCCCATATTCCATACTATGCAGTGTATGGCGAACAGTGCGTTCAGAGATCATTTGAGAGGATCCCTGATAAAGATTTGCAGTAATTTGATGCACTGTTACCCTTCTGTTGTCTTATACCAGTCATGCCACTCTCCTTTCTGCCCGAACATTCACTAGTCGTTGACAGCCACAGCTGGCACGTTCAGACCCAGTTTTCCGGCAGACAGTCCAGTCTGTAACAATTTAACAGCAGCTGCTCTTTAACATTTAACGAATGCAGCCGGTTTGTTGATATTAGCTCCATGGCTCCGAGCGCCATCAGTCATCAGAGGCTGCTAAATCGCGTCGTTTACCTATAATTTTCTGAAGCAAATCACTTCCAATGTCGTGGTAAACAACTTGCTTACCTATTTACACTAGTCCGGCTGTTTAGCAACTTCAGCGCGAAATCATAGCTAATTTGCCTACAAACATCAGGTGGTCAAAATAATCTGGCCACTCAGAGTAAACACTTCCTAGTATAGATCACTACATAATTATACAAAGCTTTAACAATACAAATATCACTGATATCAGCGTCGATCAGTCGTCTATAGTTAGACCAGACTGTCATTATAGGTTCACATTGGTTAAAGAGTTACATTTCAAAAAATTGCAAAAACGCCTGCTCTCTTATAACTTATAATACCATATTTTTGAATATTTTTAAATTTGTTCTACACAGCATGACATCTTTCACACAGGACTGATGAAAGTGATGCAGCTAAGATATCACACTTCTGTTACCTGGATGCTTCAAGTCCTTCTCAAAACAAAATCTATCACAAACATTAGGCTACATGAATATCCAAATTCATTGTTTATGAATATAGAAGGAAATATGAATTCCGTGTCCCACACTGTCGCATATACATGGTGAGGCATTTGTCTTGAGACAACTGAATATCTCTGAAACTAAGCATTGTACGAAAAAAATATCCAAAATCAAAAGTGAATTATTTCGCGGGAGAAATTCATTAGTTAAAAAATTACCCTCCACCTTGTGAGGGGGGCTAGAGGAGGGCGTAACTTTGAAATCTTAAATCGGCACCCCAATTTTAATGGTATATTCGGATTGTACAAAATATTCGAGAAATGTTTTATTCTTTGTGTTTTTTTCAATTGATCCAACCGTTTAGGAGATAGAGGCCCTGAAAGTGTTGAACTTTTAAAGTTTTGAACCCAATCTTATCGATGAAGACAAACAGATAGAGTGGGTTTTACAGATGTTCCTATTCCACTTTTTAATGGTCTTTAAGAATCCGAAGTCAGAATTTCAAAAATCCAATATTTTTCAATACACATGCATAGACTCTGTCTCCATAGGACTGCTGACCCCAAATGTTTACTTGTGCAGTAAAAATTTTTGATTTTTTAGAAATTCTGACTTCGGATTCTTAAAGACCATTTAAAAGTGGAAAAGGAGTGTCTGTAAGACCCACTGTCTATCTCTTTGTCTTCATCGATAAAATTGGGTTAAAAACTTTAAAAGTTCAACACTTTCAGGGCCTCTATCTCCTAAACGATGGGATCAATTGAAAAAACACAAAGAATAAAACATTTCTCAAATATTGTGTACAATCTGAATATACCTTTAAAAATAGGGGTTCCTATTTAAGATTTCAAAGTTACCCCCTCCCCCAGCCCCCCCTCACGAGGGGGAGGGGTAATTTTTTAACTATTTAATTTCCCCCGTGAAATAATTCACTTTTGCATAAACATAAACATCTCCCTCCCCCAACACTTATTTGCATCCATCAACACCCACCCTTATAACACCCGCCATAGTAACCCCTTCCCAATCCCTCTAATTAAACGAACCTATCAGGTCAAAAGTATATCCATTGCTGGCAACAGACTCTGGTCATTTTACCTCCAGACCTCCGGTCTTCTACAAATGCCTACACTTTCAAATCCCGATTAAAGAAACACCTCCATCTTACCCCTCCCTTGTAAAGCATCCTTTTATCATATTCTATAGGTTCATCATTTGCAAACTCACGTTTTCCTATACCCATCCAGGGACCTACCTGGTCGGCTCTGCCATACTGGCCCTGGATGACCATCTTGTAACCAACCTGTAACATATCTCAAATTTAAATTAAGTACATAAATAAATAAATAAATAAATAATAAATATACGAGGTCTGTTCAAAAAATACGTAGACTGACGTCATAAAACAAAATATACTTTATTCAGAAGTTACACATCTGGGTCCCCTTCAAAGTACTCTCCTCCCCGACGCACACACTTATCCCAACGGTGTTTCCACTTTTGGAAACAGTCCTGGAACGCTTCTTTTGTGATGTCCTTCAGCGCCTTCGTCGCATTTGCCTTTATGTCGGGAATCGTCTCAAATCTCTTTCCTTTCAAAGGTCTTTTGAGTTTGGGAAACAAGAAGAAGTCACAAGGAGCGAGGTCAAGTGAGTAGGGTGGGTGAGGAAGAACAGTGATCGAGTGTTTGGCCAAAAACTCTCGAGTTCTGAGGGCTGAATGGGCTGGAGCGTTGTCGTGATGAAACAACCAGTCACCTCTCGTCCACATTTCTGGCCTTTTCCACTCGTCCAGTGGCAGTTTTTCCGAGTTTAACACAAAATTTCACAGCA
>JAHWFO010015187.1:0-17950 GCA_023313115.1 Rhysida immarginata
TGTTTCCGCGCTTACGAGGGTGACTGAAATGTTTCCGAAATGACAACGAAAAGAAAATCAATCTGATATTAGTTTATCCATGAGTGAACACGGCTTATCTACCTTCTGGTATTATGTAGCGAAATTATTAATACAGGAATTATGTATGTAAGTTGGTTTAAACATTTGTGGAAAGCGAATTGCTTTAGCAGTGGATTTAAGTGTTCACAATCTCTTTTTGGATTAAGAGCTTCTTTTAATACAATATTCTTTGCATTTGATGTTCCACAATTTCTTAATCGGCATGGGTCGATAAAATTTATGGAAATTTTTTGGGCAATCTTTCCCCACTGTTATTTCGCATCAGCGTAGGAGAGATATTCAAGCTGTTGATGATGTCCGATGGAAAGTTATCCAGGGGGCAATTGTTCAGATGCCCAACCCAGACTGTCTGCCGCTAAACAGCCATAAATATCATACTATTAGTTTATCTCCTCTGGAATGCAATAGGATATCTACGATCCAATATCCATGATATAGTCATACTATAAAGTAATGCTCCCATATCCTGAAAGTTATTCTATCTCAAGTTCTATAATTTTTCCCTATTTTTCATTTTTATTTTGTTATATTGTTAATGAAAGAATATTATTTGAGAGTTCAAAACCGTTCAAAATTTTTTCAAAGACGTATTAAAAACCTATAGTTTTTTTTAAAAAATAGGTTCAGTTTATTTAGTTTGCTAAATTATCCGTTTATCGTAATTCAAATATTGGAAGTCTTCTAACCGTTTTTATGGAGTATAATATTTTTCACGAAACACTAGCATTTTCAAAAATGAAAATAATTCAAAATAAAATTATGTTTTAGTGTTGTGTGAAAAATGTTATATTCCATGATCACTTAGAATAATACGACGTTTCAGTGTAATATGAATTGCTTACTGAAGAACATTTTTCGCCCTTTTTTCAATATATTCTAATTACAGCTACCTTCAAAATTTAATTTTTACTCTAATTTTGTTTCATTATTTTATGGTCTTTAGATAACGTTTACGCATCTTATATTATTTTTTGCCCGAAGAAAAGTACAGTTGATATTTGAAAAGCTTAGCAAGACATGAAATATAATTAATTTTGATTTTACAATAATAACGAGTTTCGTTGAAAAACGACATAATGAACTTCAAGAGGAGAGAGTTGGGTTCCGGAATATTGCAAATCGTCGAGTCTCTTCGTATCACTGCCTGAACTTTATTTTGAATTATTTTTTATTTTTAAAAAGTTTAGTGTTGTGTGAAAATTATTATATTCCATGATTGCTTATAATAATACAATGTTTCAGTAAAATACGGCTTCTAATAGTTTTGTTAATTTTTAAAATTCAGAAGTTTTCTAAGTTTTATTATAAAGGATTACTAGTCCAGTCAGTAAAGTTTTAAAAAGGGTGGAAAAAGGAAAAAAATCAAGGAAAGCCTAAACAAGTTTTAAAGTGTTCTTAAAACAGTTGTGTACAACATATTCATTTTGCACCCCTCTACCGTCCCCGTAGAAAAAAAGGCGCCCAAAGTTGCTTTTTTCCCTTCAAATATCTCACTTATTATTAGTCTCATAGGAAAACTGATACTACAAAAATTATTCCTCAGAACATTCTCTACACAACATGTTCTATAATTTTATATGTAGCACTTACCATTTTAAGTGCTAGAGGAGTACATAAAAAAACCATAAAAAGTCCCATGATGGATATCCCGAAAGTGGAGAAAGAAATGCCAAAGCTGCTGAACGTTATCGTCGATTAAAATAAAAGTCACCAGAGATACTATGTGATGAAACAATGCCTGCTGTCCTTATTCACTTACTTTTCAAACCCACTTATCTGTTAGGGTTGCGGGGCCAGCAGCCCTGTGAAGGTTCTCCAACGTTCGCGATCTTGGACCAACAGTTGCATATCCTCAATGGTAATACCTAATCGACTCGAAGCCAGCTGGTTCTAGGCCGAACCTTTGGTCTCTTATTCATCGGTTTGGATAATAGTAACTACCTAGAAAGTTTGCAGCATCCGTATCATGTGGCCATATCAACTCAACTGAGGCCTCCCAATGCGGAGAAGTAGCGCCTCAACATCTAAAGACTCCTTATTGTGTTGCTGTGCAGTCTGGAACACGTGTCTGGAACCTCATTTCGGTCATTACCCAAGACTCATTACCATAGGTGGTAATGGGGACAATAATAGATTTAAAAATAGAGGTTGCCATTGTTTTCTAGCTCACGTTTCGTTACTACGGTTCACCGCAGTTCACGTTGGACACAGCTTGCTGTACCGATCCGAGCATCCATTGTCTGTCCTGCCGTACATCACTCGTGAATGCAGTGCCGGGTTACTTAAACTTCTCCATCTATCTCAATAGGGCTCCCCTAACATGGAGATCGCACCACCAACCTCAGTCTTAGCCACACTGATATTCATTCCGACTTCTTCACACTTGGCTGCAATCCAATTTAGTGCATACTGAGGGTTAGTTCAAGTAGACCCAAGAAGGACAAGATCTTCAGCAACGAGGAGCCTCTCCACCAAGTAGTCACCCACACCAATACACTCATTACCTCGGCTGTCCCTGTCTATCCAGTCCAGAAAGATAATGAACAAGACAGGCGACAGTACGCACCCTTCGCAGAGTCCAATATCCACAGTGAACGGCCTCGACTTAATGGCATTAATACGGGCGCACATCTCAGAGCTTTCGTACAGACATGATAGCAACTAATAATTGCCCATCCACTCCGTACTCTTACAACACTCTCCAGAGTTTTTCCCGGGAAACTCTGTCATATGCTTTTTCGAGTTCCACAAAGCAAGCGTAGACATATTTTGCATACTCCCAAGATTTCTCAAAGATTTGCCTTAGAGCAAAGAGGTGATCCGTGGTGCTTTGGCCAGGTCGGAAACTACGCTACTCTCTCGAGAGTTCGGAGTTGACTGTTTACCAACTTCTCTCCAGACACGTAGCATAAACTTTCCTGGGAATGCTGAGCAAAGAGATGCCTCGATGATGCTGCAATCCCTCGGATGTCAAAGCCTGCTGTGACAACCCAAAACAAGTTTCTGTCAAATGATAAGAACAAGGGCCGACTTATCATACTGCTCAGGGATAGATTTCTGAAGGAAGAAATCCAGGTTTTACAAGCGAGGAAGATGTTGATACATTGACAGTTAGCACAGCTATTCAGTCATCTTCTGAAGGGGACTTGGTGATCATTCTAAGTGAAGATGTTGACCTGTTAGTTATTCTCATTGCTTACCTGGTTCCAAAAACAAGGTATTGAAGAAAGGGAAAGGGAATTCAGAATACAAAATGCACACATACCAATATAACTCAGCAGTAAAGAAAAAGCATCCTTTTCCTTCATGCCTTTCGTGAGTGTGACACTATAAGATCTTTCTTGAAGCAGGAGAAAATAAAGTTCCTAGAGCTACTTCAAAATAATGCAGAATTACGTACAAGCTGAACCTATGTAGATTGCTGAGGTTGAAATGAAACTTGCTCTGCAATTATTTGGTTAGCGTAGGTCGCTTCAAGAGCTGAGGAGCACTATTTTGCAAAATCACTTAGACACATTAACTTCAACGTGGCTTTTCTTCCTCCAACAGAAGCTGCTGTTTAGTATCATTCTTATCAGAACTATCAGCAAGCTCTGAAATGGATGGGAAATACCTTATTGGCCACAGAATGGGACTGGAAAAGAAGAACTAGTTCCTAATCCAACAGATAAAGAACCTGCATATGCAGATCTTATGAGCATCATCTCCTGCACAGGCCATGAAGGTTGCACAACAGGGACGTGTAGCTATAAGAAATCTGATTTAAAGTGTACAAAGATGTGCTTGAATTGCCGTGGATTATCATGCTTAAAGTCAGAAGCTGTTTATGAACAAAAATATCATGATTGTAAGGATATGCAGTTAAAAAATTTCTCAGAATCTATGTTAATGACTATGTAATGACCAGTGTGGCTTTTTTGTTTTGTTTTGTTTTGTTTTGTTTTGTTTTGTTTTGTGCAAAGTAATAAAAAAGCTTTCTTAGTTGTCATTTGTGTAACAATTTAAGTTGTCATTTGTGTAACAATTTAAGTTGTCATTTCTAACTATTAATACTAGCTACATTCAAAAACTTCGTGTTAAGCGTGTCGTGTTGCTAAAATCTGATGTCACTTCCTGCACGAACCGTGTCCCGTATTGCAAAACGCCTAGCACGGAGCACGGGCTTTTTACGTTAGTTCTCTAGCACGACATTGGCGCGCATGCTCATTGTGGTATTCCTCATCTCTCTCATGAAAATCCGTAATGGGGGAAAAACATTGTTAAGGGACATTGTTAGCTCTAAAACAATACAAATCATAAACGTGCAAGTAGTCACAAGCTACATTCAAAAACTCCGTGCTAGTCGCGTTAAGCGTGTCGTGTTGCTAAAAATCTGATGTCAGTTCCTGCATGAACCGTGTCCCGTGTTACAAAACGCTTAGCACGGAGCACGGGGTATTTTCTTCCGTGTTCGTGTACAGCCTTGTCTCATCATGTAGGATGTGGTTCGTGTTAGCTCTCTAGCACGACATTGGCGCGCATGCTCATTGTGGCATTCCTCATCTCTCTCATGAAAAGCTGTAATGGCGGAAAAACGCCGCTTCCCTGAATATTTTATATTTATACGAATTAATTGCGCCATCATCCTATGATTAATTAGTGTAGAAGGAACTCTATTTGTTCAAGAAGAAAAGTTATTTTTGATAATCGGAGAAGATTGGGTCGAAAGTAAAGTGCCTATCGCTAATAGTTTCACTATCTCCATCTGGTGAGAAAATTGTAACCACGATAATTAGGACACGACTTACTGGATGCTAACGACCTGTTCATTTAGCTGATTTCCATTGTTGTTTCTGGCAGACAAAACAATACCGCCTAGAGAGAAAGCCTGCTCACAGAAAAATCATACATTGTTACATCACCTACGGTAGGGATAATTTCGTGCTTATTATTGATAGAAATATAATCAACAATACCCTACCGTAAATCGTGCTCGACAGCACAGACAACACGAGCACATTCAAAAATTAACTCAGCACGGATCGTGCTATAGCTTAACCAGAGACAATTGTAAAAGGAGACTTGGCATTTGACGATTAGCCCAATGAAATTCTGTAATTCCGGTCATGTGGCGCCCTCTGACAGTCCGAGGAAGTTCTACGGGGAACGTTCATTACTGATGTCATACAAGAAACTGCTGTAAACTGATAAATGACGTAATAACGTTTTCATTACTGCTACCCCGCCCCCTTCATCCGTTCTTGCTACTACCCTCCCATGCTTTTTAGCTTGATATTGGTTTTAGCTTATTGTATTTTATCATATTCATTAATCCAAATTGTTTAAATTCTGTTTTTATGGCATAAAATTTCGCTGTAAGAAAAACACTTCGATTCATTTTTCAAGGTCCGATTTTATTCCATCAAAAATGTAAAAAATTAAACATCAACATAACATGCAATATTTACAGGGCAGTTCCAATAGAATTTTTAAATATTTGCCAGATTTATGTAATTAATTTTATATACATAGTTATTTATAATTATTTTTGCAGTTTATGATTATAACGTTTAAAATAGTAAATGTTTTTTTTACAAAATATAATCAACAAAAATATATAAAACTTTTGTAAGGTTCTACAAAATATAATGTATAATGAACACAATTTGTATGTTTTCCTTATTGTTAACACTTCTTTTTCCAGTAAATCCTCTCTTTCTGATGCCAATAACCATGTTCCACACCTGAAGAATACATGAAATATTATCAGAAAAAACACCTAAATAGATAACAAAATCTGCACTATTAAATTAGTTTTAAAAATAACACTGGTTAAAAAAATAAAGAGTGAATGAAATGATCCGTCAGCAAAAATACCTGCTATTAAAATGGCTTATGGCTATTTAAGATTAAAATATTCTTTAAAATACTAGGCAGGCTACTGAAATTATAATAATAAATTTTATGATTTAGGAACAAGAGTATAATAATAAAAATACTGGTTTTTTTGTATAAAATTTCTTCAAAAATTAATGATGCAATCGTTTAAAACTGATTCTATGCCAAGAAAAGAGGGTACTGGTTTTCAGAGAAAATTCTGAATTTTATAAGATTCTGCTAGTATAACCAGCAATTTTTACAGAATAACAGTATGCCATTTTAGTAGAAATTTCATAGATAATATGTACAAGTTTTAGAGGTAGTCAAACAGAAAAGAATGAAGCACCAGATGCAGTTTTCAAAAATTAATGAAAGTTCATTAGAGAAAACTTTAACTTCAGGTCTTAAATTACCTTTTAAATATTAAGACACATCAATACAAAACGCTTTCTCGTTGCCGTTGGTATTTTGAACGGAACATTTACAGCTTAACTTAAGAATTAAAAAAAAAAATAGCACCCCAAAACTCACCTTCGTGCATCAGGTGGAAATCTGAAGAATTTTAATTTTTTTCCTTCACCTTGACGGTTTTACAAAATTTTGTAGCACAAAATCTTGCTGACATGAAAAAATATTGACTTCATATCAGCGTAAGAAGAAGTTAATACTGCTGTCCGTTCCAAAAATAAAAGTTTGGAGAAAGCCCCTTATCGTTTTGTTTATTTTTGAGAGCAACTGAAATTCAACTCATTCTATCGGCGATATCTTTCTCAATTTTCACGATATTTGCTTGGGCTTTTACAGAGTAATTCTATACATTTGACTAATAAATTATGCAAAAGACAATTTGGTAACGCATGCGCAGTTAAACATTATTTAGTAAAAATGCTCATATTTCATCAAATATTTAATATTTTTCTATTCTGATTGCAGGGTGTTGTCTGTACTGTAGTTTGTCAAGTTTCCTGTAAATGGCATTGCATTGGGTTGAAAATCCTGCGTGTTATAAACAAAAACTTAGGAAAACATTGCGACCTTTTTAAAGAAACCTTTATATCTCCATGAATATACGTGCTATTCTCATACAAATGACCACAGAAAAGTAAAACAAGCCTCTTAAGCATATGCTACAGCTACAATGCATTTCAAGCATTATTTTTTACAGGATGATTCCAAACATTATTTTTTTGGTTCACTTCTTTGCTGGTCCCCTATTTGCCTTCGGGAGAATACTTTCGCTGAAATATATGAAGTGTATCATCCTTTTTACATCCCTGAAATTTCAGGATAATTCGTCATGTATTTTTCTAGATATTCAACAAAACGTCTAAAATCGAAAGTGTCCAATTACTTTCTTCCAATCAGTGTATTTTCCAAGCTTATTTCTCCTTGTTCGATTAGAAATGGGGCCCGAAATTCTTTTTCCGTAATTAAAACAACTACATCATCTTCTAAAAATTGCTTGCAGGCTAGCGATAAAGTCATGGAATCTTTCTTGAGTTAATGCTTCTCTTTGAAATTCATGGTAAATTAACCCACATCTGTAAGCTTTATATTTCTTCCTCTTTGGCCTCCAACAACTCAGTGGCATCTAGACCCAATTTCAGAGCGCCCATATCTTCGTTGATTATATACATTATGGCCACTTTCATCAATGAAAATCGCCCTTGGTGGCTCAGTCCTTGCGTGGTCATCTCTGATGCCCGAGTACGCGGGTTCGATCATGGCCGCGGACGACGAGGATTTTTCAGGGGGAAATCCTGAGATTACGCACTTCCTTCGGAAGGGAAGTAAAGCCCTGAGGAAGGGGCACTTCCTTCAAAATGTGCGGCCCCTATAACGCCGTCCTGAAATGACCATAGCAGTTGAAAAGGACGTTAATAGCAAACAAACCAAACCAATCATCAATGAAAATAAGGTGTTGTTGAACACCTATTGCAAGCATCCATAGAGCATACTCATAACGTGCATCTTTGACATCAAGCCTATTTCTATCTTATACTA
Source organism: Rhysida immarginata (assembly GCA_023313115.1). Taxonomy (NCBI): domain Eukaryota; kingdom Metazoa; phylum Arthropoda; class Chilopoda; order Scolopendromorpha; family Scolopendridae; genus Rhysida; species Rhysida immarginata. The sequence goes on from JAHWFO010015187.1 coordinate 7,945, forward strand.
CTGGTCTATTTTGTTTCAGTGAATAAAATAAACCATCTAATGCCCTTCCAACTGTACGATCGTGAACAACTTGTTTATTTGATAGTGTCTCCTGCATCAGTTCATTAAGGCGCTTGATACTGGCTGTAGGATGTATTTCCAGCAACATCCATTTATTAACAAGTCTTTCATTTCATCATCAACTTTATTAGCAAGTGCTCCACCTCTATCACTTGCTTCAACTTGACCAGATTCATTATACTTTAAAAGAATGTAAAGATAATATATAAATATGAAATGTAAAAAATATAAAATATCATTTATTTTGTGGAATGAATAAAAATCTTTGTGGAAAAGCGGACTCTCTTTGTGTTGTAAGGAATTGGCATCCACAGTACGTAAGGAAATGAATTGTTTCTATATCATTTATTTGTTTGTGTATAATGTACCTCGTGATAATGGAATATGCTGTACTCCTATTTATATGAAGCCTTTCAGAAACAGCAAAATATCTTCATCTTGTAAATAAGCTTCAATCAGTCTTAATTCATTACTGGTCGTTTTATAATTTCATCTCTGAGCCATTTCTAGCTTATTGTTCATGCAATGCTTAATAGGCTTGTGAAAAATTGAAAATGAAGGCTTTTTGTTGAAAATGAATTTGCTTTGTTGAAATCAAATGTCTATCACCAATATATATGAGTTGAAAAAGAATTTACTTGTAATAAATTAAAACAATTGAAGATTTTGGTTGTCTTTAGTGTGCAGTAATAATTATTGATGAAATTGAATGTGCGTTTGTTGAAAAAGGTTATACATATTGTTGAAAAAGAATGACAAATGGTGTGTTCATTTTTATGTGTTTAGTTTTAGTGCATCCACAGTTTCTGGCTTCGTATTTTACCTATATTACAACCTATTATATTTAAAAAGCTTTCTTATTTAAAAAATTATAACTCTTCACAACCCGTTGGTTCCATAGTATCTTACTTGCATTTTTACCAACAATGCTTGGAAAAGAAATAATTTGCAAAATCTGTAAAATCTCAATATTCAAGATCATACATTAGACCAACACACGGGACTTATTTTGTAGGCTTGTGGTGCCTAAATGATTAGCTCTACATGAAAAATAAATAGAACATGTTTTATAGGGCATGTTCTGAGAATAATTTTTGTAGGAACAGTTTTACTGTGAAAACTAACAGCGAGATATGAAAAAAACATCAATTTTGGGCGCCATTTTTCCAAGATGCTGTAAGATCCGGAGTAGCAGAGGGTGCAAAATGAATATATTGTACACAACACTTTTAAGAACTCATTAAAATTTTTTCCAGCTTTCCCTGATTTTTACTTTATCCCCCCCCCCCTTACTGCTCTATAGATAAAGTTTGCATCAGTTTTTCTAATGAATTTTCTACGTTAAGGAAATAGTGACTAAAAACTTAATAATAAACTAAATAATTAATATTAAAACGTCCTTATATTGGTATAAATATGCATTTTCATACAGTCTCTAGCTGTATATCAACTGGATCAAACTCGTCCTTTAAATCTCTTTTTAAAGCTGCAAAGGAATTTTTAATTGTTCCCCATTCAAGTCTAATGGAGCACTATCTTCTATAATTTACTAAAAATAAAAGCAAATTAAAGAAGCGTATCGATACAAAATATTTTATTCGAAAAGTTTCTTTTGATAAATTTAAAAATAATCTCAGTAAATAAAGCCAAGAGGGGAAAGCTCTATATAAGAGGAAAAAGGCCCACTCAATTAGGCGAGAATCTTAGACGCAATAATTTATTTTAAAAAAAACAATAAATATTTTATTTTTAGGTTGCCTTCCCGCATCCCCGAAGTTCGCTCGAATAAATAATGTTCATATTCTCTGTTGAAAACATTTGCATTTTATAACCTTGACTAAATTTTTCGTCACATGACTTTTTGCTCTTGTTCAATTTTGCACGATAAACTTGAGAGAATAAATGGATCAATCGTGAAGATAACTGTCTACGATTCTCGAAATCGTCAACTCAAACTTGTCCTAAGGGAAATTTAGGAATATTTAATTTCCTTCAGAATTAAAACCCAAGATCCTCGCTCGATTTTTTGCTATAGAAATTACAAATACCCATAATGGTGTTATCTGAATCCGTGTTATCGCAAAGATCTACGTGTACTAAAGATAACATTAATTATGGGCGTCGTTTACTATACTTAGTGCTTACATTCTTTTTAAATAAAAGTTTTGGCAATACAGTTAAGGATTAGAAATTCTTATGGAAACTAGAGAGAGCGAGGACGTTGACAGCCATATCTGTCGGTTGCCAATATTACCGCGGTTAGACAAACGGTGTGTTAAGGGTCGACCGCCAAAAGTGACTACAAAAGGAGGATTTACGCGTTTTAATGCGTTGAGGAATGTCTTCGGGTGAGAAGATGGCGCCACCACGCTCAAAACTTCTATTTTTCTCCGCCAGCTCTCTTCCTAAAGAAGCCTGATCGGAGGATTAGCGAGGCAAGCGATTCCACTCCCACATTCTTTTCTGACATGAAATGCCATCTTTCCCCCTTCTTTTCTTCCCCTCTGCAGCATGAAAAAGAGAGAGATTCATTCAAATACAGCCGATCTAACTCAATTAGAGAAACCTATCTTACAACAAAACCCATTTGGGAAAGCTACTTAGATTGTGCACGTTGTGTTGTTAACTCGTGAAATTAATGGACAGGAAGCGCGTTTTTAGACGGCGGTTGTAATTTAAAACAAGAGACGGTTGGCTCTGTTGAATTGTTTATAGGCTGTTTGTTGTTGGCTGTCTTAAGGAGAAACCTTAGCGATTACGTTGAGTTCTTCGTGCTCTTCGAATCCACCGACAAGGGGAGAGGCAGACTGAACGACGTGTTTTATGATCAAGCACCGCCCGTCATCCCACTTTTCTCGCCTCCTTTGAATTTTGGGTTCGGCCACACATTGTCCTTCAAGCCACACGCGACCTCGTTCCGAATACCTCCCCCCCTTATCCCAACCCAGTGGCCGGCAAAGAGAATCAAGGGTTCAATAACGAATGCGACTACTCGGCGACCGAGGAGGCAAAGGTCATCGGTTCGTTTTGACAAGGGTGCAGCCTACGAAAAATTCAGACGCGATTTTTCGTTCAAAAAGTGATGTCCATATCTCAGTCTATATCTTTCTATCACTATATCCTACAACTATGGTCATTATCTCGTTAGAAAGAGGAAGGTTGAGTCTTGAATAATAAGCAAAAATTTCACCGAATGAGCCACTGGGTCGAAAGTTACAGCAAGTTAAAGTTAAGTGAATTTTATGCTCGCCATCGTAATAACGGAGTGGCGCTACTGCAGCATATATGTAGAGATTCTGTATGTATCAGAGATACGACAACTGAGAAGTAAAAAAAGATTGGTTAGAGCCGACACGTGACTTATGGACGCCATTATATGCTAACCATGCTAGCAAGTGCCTTGCAATGCCGATACTTGTATCATGCTATATAACAGTATTTAGACATCGCCAGCTGTAAGTTTTTCCGAATTAAAAAACATTCATAAAACTAAAGGTATAATGCCTAATTGTGCTGCAGTAGGTTGTTCGAACAGCGGGAAAAACGGCTTTAAAGTTCGCATTTCCTAGAGACGATGAGCGACGCTGAATTTGGGCAGTGAAAGTTAAATGTGAACTTAATGGTAAACTTTGGATTCCAGCACGTGAATTCAATCATGTTTTATGAAAAGTAAATATATTCGTTTGTTTATATCAACTCAATACTTAATTCAATAAATTTTAATTTTTTTATAATGAACGGATATATATATATATATTTAGAGAAGGACGAGACACAAGAATCCTGGAATACATTAATTAATAGTTATTAATAAAAATACAAAATGAATAAACAATAAGAAAAAATAAACAAAAATAATTAATCAAAAATCAAAATAAAAAGCTGACATTTCGGATAGAGACCATCCTTTATCAAAGGAAAAAGAATAATTCTCTAAAAACAAATAGAATATTAGAGAATTATCCTGAAGTTATGAAAGTTGTACAATCGACAATCGACCAGTGAAGTGTACATTTGTTAGAATGGGACGAAAGCAGCGCTTTCACAAAGCTCATCCAACCAGAATAAACTCCAAATGAAATACACTGAGGGGTAGTCAAGAAGCCTAACCAACCCAAGCAGTCTTCCATATTATACAAAAAAGAAAATAAGATTGACGATAGTATTTTGAAGCAGTGGTACCGAACTCGTGATTCATGGCTTAAGACCAAGTATAATAGGCTCACTAGAAGAGTTCACGAGGAGGTAAAAGCACTTCGTAATGACAGGTGGAGCGATAAAGTTAAGAGTCTGTCGACCCACGATAACTCTATTTGGTGCATGGTTCGAGCCTTGCAAAACAAGAAAGCCATTAATATCCCACCTCTGTTAGCCCAAAATGGCAAATTCATCACGAATGATGATGATAAAGCGCAGCTTATTGCAAGGTCACTTTCAGAACAGGTTGTCACCCTACTGATGGTCGGCAAATAGGACTTGATATGTCTGAGAAGGTAAAATCCTGCATAACTGGCTTCTATAATGTTCACGGCAATGAATTTCCAAAACATAGCATTGATGTAAATGAAGTCCTAAGCGTCATTAAAAATTTAAAAACGAGAAAAGCTCCAGGTAAAGACTCTATTAAGAACAGTGCTTTGAAAAATTTACCTCAAAATACAATTCAAGATATTGCAAAAGTGATTAACGATTGCTGGAAGAACACTTACTTCCCGGATGCTTGGAAGCAATCAGTTGTCTTAAGCATTCCCAAGCCAGGACAAAATCCCGCAAATCCTGTTAGCTACAGGCCCATCAGCTTGTTACCATCAATTTCCAAAATCCAGGAAAAAACAATTCTCAAGAGATTCATTGAGTACTGTGATGCCAACGATCTCATCCGCGATGAACAATTTGGCTTTCGCTCAAACCATTCCTGCCAACTCCAAACATGGAGGCTCGCAGCGGATATCAATGAGCCCCTTAATCTCTCTATGTATTGTGGGGTCGTTTTCCTCGATATACACAAAGCCTTCGACCAAGTCTGGCACGATGGTCTTATTTTTAAAATGATTATGGATGGATTTCCTCAAGACTTAATTACTCTGATACACTCGTTTCTCTCCAACCGGTTCTTTCAGGCCAGAGTTGGAGATAGTCTATCTCCTATGTATGAAGTAAAAGCTGGTGTCCCACAGGGTTCAGTCCTGGAGCCAGTATTATTCAATTACTTTATGCGAGACTTTCCAAGTCCTTCCAAATGTAAGCTCTTTTCTTACGCAGATGACGCTGCTATACTGACCTGTGCTCGTCAACCAGCCGTAGTAGTCTCGCGGCTGCAGAAGGCTCTAAAGGAGTGTGAAAGCTGGTTTATCAAGTGGAGGCTAAAATTGAATGTAGACAAATGCAAGGCGATGTTTGTTTCCAAGAAGAGAAAGAGATCATTAGATTCTCTAACACTATATGGCAAAAAACTGGACTGGGTTGAAACTTATAAATATCTTGGTGTTGTTATTGACTCTAAACTTACCTGGACTCCCCACGCAACTTATGCGTTGAATAAGGCTAGGAGAGCCAAGTTTAGCTTGATTGCTCTGCTGGGCCGGAATAGTGCTCTAAACATTGATAATAAACTCCTACTCTATAAGGTCATTGTTCGGACTATCTTGACGTATGGTATGCCCGTCTGGGCCACAATATGTAAGACTAGATGGAAAGAACTGCAAACGTTCCAAAACGTTACCCTTAGGACTATTGCGCAAAAAGATCGGAGAATTGTTCGCAATTCCTCCATTTATAATGACTTTAACATGACTCATATTGGCAAATACGTTCAAGGGCTCATGGAATCCATGCTGCCCAATATAGAAAATCATAGCAACGAGCTAGTCTCGGGCTTTTTAAATCATCCTATGCATAGAAAGAGATATCGTGATCCAAGGCATATACTTGATATTAATTTTGAAGATATTGATAATGTCTTATTTCCAGATTACTGGACTTCATAGGTCGTGTTTTATCTAATACTAGTGGTCTGCTTCTAGTCTAGACAGTCGTCAATCAAATTTTCCTCCACCAAGAGGAGGCAATTTTCTTTTATACTTTGGATGACCTTTGTGGGTACATCAGGCTTCTTTTCTAGTTCAGTGTATTGCCCTTGGAATATGATTATGAAGGGTGAGATTATGGAAGCTATGCTTCAAGTTCCACACGAATACCGATACACTACACTGTTCGATTGTCGATGACGATACTCAGAAACAAACTACAAACGAAATAAAAAACACAAGGAGAAAGAAGACTATCACATCTTCCAGTAGTCCGGGATAGAGACGTTGCTAATATCTCGACGTCAAGAACGTGCCTCGGTTTACGATACCTCGTATGCTAGTTCATATTCAATGAGTTCTTCAGTATTCCATTCACAAGTTTATTGTCGTGAGTCTTCATCTTCTGTATCATAATCAAAAGGAGATCCTGTAAAAACTTTCCGATATGGGCCATGCTTAAATCCACGAGGATGGATTGGTTTTTCACCGTCCTTCTGTCCAGTTGAGCAATGGTCCTCAGGGTAACATTCTGGAATGATTGTAGTTCTCTCCATCTGGTTTTACAGATAGTCGCCCACGCAGGCATGCCATAGAGAAGTATGGTCCGGATAATCGATTTGTACAGAAGTAGCTTGTTGTCAATCTGAGGGCGCTGTTACGACCCATGAGAGTTATGATACTGTCCTCAGCCCTCTTCGCCTTTTTGTTCAGAGCATAGGACATATACCGGTTTCATGAGAGTCTTGAGTCAATGATAACTCCCAGATACTTGTAGTTGTCCACCCAGTCCAGTTTCTTATTGAACAGAACAAGAGAATCTGGGGGATGCCTGAGCTTCCTATTGAAGTACAAAGTCTTGCACTTTCCGACGTTAAGGTTCAACTTCCAGCAATTAAACCAGTCTTCGAACTGCTTCAAGGCGCTCTGCAGCCGAGTGATAACGTGAGCCGGCTGGTGTGCCCATGTCATAAAGGCAGTATCATCCGCATAAAAATACAGATTACAATTATCGGGTTCCGGGAAATCATATATAAAATAAGTAAATAGCACAGGCCCGAGGACAGAACCCTGCGGGACACCGGCCTTTACAACATGGGGCGTGGAAAGATCTTCTCCAACTTTGGCTTGATAGGATCTGCCGTCAAGAAAGGATTTCACCAACAAAATTAAATCGGCAGGGAACCCGTTTCTGATAATTTTGTAGACAAGGCCCTCATACCACACCTGGTCAAAAGCTTTACTGACATCGAGAAATACCACCCCACAGCATCTGGAGAGGTTGAGAGGGGTGCTCAGGTCTTCAACGAGCCTCCTTATCTGCATCGGACAAGAGTGGGCAGTACGAAAGACAAACTGCTCTTCCCGAAAAAGGTCATTTGCTAGACAGTGGTCTTGGAATTTGACGAGAATCGTTTTCTCCAACACTTTGGACATCGTGGGTAGCAGGCTAATAGGAATTGCAGGATTTTGCCCCTGCTTGGGGATACTCAACACAATAGATTGCTTCCAAGCCACAGGGAAGTAAGAAAATTTCCAGCAGACGTTAATGATATTAGTGAGATAGTCAATAAAGTTCTTCGGGAGATTTATAAGGGCGTTATTATTCACCTTGTCTCTTCCTGGAGCCTTCTTCTTTTTCAGTTTACTTATGATGGTGGCGACCTCTCCAGCCTCGATGCTGTTCTTCGTTAAATGCTGTGGGACTTCATCAAAGTTGACAATACCTTCTTCCACACGCTGAGACATGATTTGGTTCTCGGGCTTATCGTTGGTAGGAGTAACAAACTGCATTTCCAGTGAATTTGCAATGACTTGGGCCTTGTCCTGATCAGTTTGCACATAGTCACCTTGCGGTGTACGGAGTGGAGGAAGCGTAACATTCTTCTTCTTCTGTAAAGCTCTGACCATACTCCAAATGGAATTGTCGCGAGCCGACAAGCTTTTGAGTTTTTCATTCCATCTAGCGTCGCGAAGCTCTTTTATCTCCTCTTGAACTCTTCGCATTAACCTGTTGTAATTAGTTTTGAGCTAAGGTTCACGATAGCGTTGCCATAGTCTACGGGTCCTGTTTCTTTCAGCAATTAGGCGTTGGATTCCAGAAGTGAGTTGGATTCGATGAGAAGGTTTATTCTCTGATGGATACTTACTAGCTTTTATGGCACTGTTAACACATCTGGTGATGTCATCAACAAGTTGATCGATATCCTCTGTACAGTAAGCAACGTCGGGATGGTAGCCATAGTCCTTAAGAGTATCTTTGTAGAGCTTCCAGTCTTGATGATGTACGAGTTCCTCTCGGAAATTTATGTCACGCTTGTGGTCAGAAGAAAGGTCATCAATCGTGAAGATATTGTACGGTTTGAAGAAACCCTTCAAGAGCGAGATGTCCAAAACGTCACTACTAGAGGAGTGGTCGCAGTAGTAGGTGTCCTCCACAGGTCCAGCAGCGATGATATCATCTCTACCTTGTATGTACCTATAGAGAATCATGCCGTTGTAATTCTGCGTTCTGGAGTTCCAGCTTGGGTGTTTGGCATTTAGGTCATCAGTCAGGACGACTGGAGTGTCACCACTGAAGAGTTCATCAAGCTCGCAAATGTCAAGATAATGTTTAGGTGAATTGTAGAGCGCCACTAACTTCACTTCACCACAGGAGACGTCATTGATAATGATGGAGGCCGATTCCATACCTGCATAAGACTTGGATAATAATTCTTGGTGTTGAATTCCCTTCTTAATGATGATCGCAGCGCCCCCAGACGCACATCTTGCAGCATTTGAAGCCATTCGATCCTTACGGTACACACAATAGCCAGGTGTTTAATTCTAAGTCTTGGCTTGGTTTGAGGTGAGTTTCACAGAGGAAAGCAACGTCGATTTCTTGCTTTATCAGAAAGTTGTGAAACTCGATACGCTTTCGGGGAATGCCCCTAGCGTTCCATATCATGCACCGTAGTTCACCTTTGTTGATTACAGTATAACGTTGTGCAGCCATACTAAAATTAGTTGGTCGTAAGGAGCCCATTCAACTGTGGGTAACTTTTGCCTAGATTAGAAAACAAATGAAAGATACGTCCTAATTGTTTATACATACCTGGTAGGTCGTTGATGTTAAGGCCTTTATCTTCCGGCGTAGACACAGCGGCAGCATAGGATTTGCCTGATGTCACTTTAGAACTACACATCCTTTGAACCTGGGGGTATTTTGGACATTTCGTGTAACCTGAAAAGAGAGTAGAGTGATACCTTGAAGAGCTAGTCCGTTTTGATCGTCCTCAGCCTAGGTTCAGTCTTGGTGATGATATTGAACGAGGAGGTTGTTATTCAGGTGACGATCACTTGAAAGTTGTACTAACGGACGGGTTTATATGTAGTTTGCATAGGGAATAGTAATACGGTATTGGCTGGAAAACAAGAAGAGAACAAATGAGATTAATTAGAAGAACTGTTGGGATAGGACAGGACGGAGGACAAATAGGAAATATTAAGAGGGCGGCGAGAAAAATGCAATAGGATAACACACATGAAGTTAAAATCCAAGTTCCTTCTACTGACACCATCTGCCTTCTCCTTCATACCATCCTAACCTCCAATTTCTTCACTTTTAACAATGAATATTATATCCAGTTCAGTGGCACTGCTATGGGCTCCAAAATGGCTCCCAACTTTGCCAACATTTTTATGGGGAGGTGGAAACCAAACTGCTTTCCACGTCTCCCTTGAAGCCGCTGGTCTGGCTGCGGTATATTGACAATGTTTTCCTGATCTGGCCACATAATGAAGACTCTTTCCTATCTTTTATAACCCATTCTAACTCCATCCACCCCTCTATCAAGTTTTCTCACAATTATTCTATCACAACTGTTTCTTTTCTGGGTGTCTCTATCACTAACAACAAATTGTCTACTAATCTCTAT
>JAHWFO010015187.1:52950-88839 GCA_023313115.1 Rhysida immarginata
AGACGCTCTCACAAGTTCCTAGGAGTCACTATAGATGATCGTCTGACATGGCGCCCCCAAATTTCCATGCTCCGTGAGAAACTTATCAGGAACCTGGCAAGAGTCAGGCTTATAATAAATTCGAAATGGGGTCCTTCGTGGAAAAATACTAACATACTACTAGCCACCATTCTACGAATTGTTGATAATTTCTCACTCCTCCTTTTATTAACCTCCGACAGGACGCTGGACCCATTAATGAAATTGGAAAGGAAGATCCTTAGATTCGGATTACATGCTTTACAATCGTCACCTATTCCAGTGCTATACGCGGAATTTAACCTTCTCCCACCAAAATTCAGGTGGGAAGCTGCCACCATTTCCCTCATATACTCGTACCTACAGTCCTCGCCTTGTTTCAAGGATGACTCGACGTTTAAGGAAAACTGCAATCTATACATAAAATCCCAAAAAATAAAGAAATTAATCTTTAACTTAATGGAAAAATTCGAGTGTAAGGATATCTTTTTAAGTGGCCTAAATATCATCAACCTTACATATGAGACTAATTCTTCAGCCAACATCGTACGCATAGAACATATTAGTAAAGCGGATACCCCCCCCCCCCGAATATTTTAAAGCATATATTTACAAGCATCCTAGAAAATAAATACAGTGGCTACTACAAGATCTTTACGGACGGGTCATTACAGAACGACTCGAATGAGGGTGGTATTGGAATATTTGCGAAAAATCTCTTTATAATATCCCACAAAGTTTATCCTCCAATAAGCTCTTTCAACCTTGAACTTTTGGCTATACATAAAGCCCTGACCATGTTAATTAACAAACCTCCAGACAAATTCCTGATAATATCAGACAGTAAAAGTTCCCTTATAGCAATTAAAGTAGTACTCCAAAGGAACACCTGGTACTATAAAGGCGTAATTGGGTATACCCTGGTATTGCTAAAACAGCTTATCGATAATAATCATAAAATTGAATTTTTATGGATCCCTAGCCACTGTGGCATAGAGGGCAACGAAATCGCGGATAGACTCGCAAATTGGGCCAGGAAATCGAACAGCTCTATCAAATCTACCCGCCTTGAACCACGAACCCTAAAAAAACTACATTAAAAAGAAAAATATTTTCCTTTGGAACACGGAATGGAATATTAATAACTGTGGTCATCAATATAAAAAATACATACAATCATTAAATCAAATAGAGCGCCTCTCTCCTAATTGGTTATCTTTTCAAGAAAAAGCTTCGCTTTTTAGGCTTCGTAGCGGCCACCTGCCATTAAAATCATTCCTTCTTCGTTTGAATCTGGCCACAACAAACAAGTGCACGTGTGGAGAACCGGAAACGGTAGAGCACATCTTACTGTACTGTAAAAACTTACGTCATGCAAGGAAGAGTATTGAATCATCTTTCAGACAAATAAAAACACATTTTAATTTTAATAACCTCCTTTTCTGGGTCGGAGGAAAGAAAGAATCAAAAATAATAACTTATGTAAGTCTCTTTTAAAATTTTTGATAAATACGAAACTCATGCCGAGAATCCTCGGCCCTTTGTGTCCTAAATAATTGTGATCAAAGCAATGACGTATATTAAAGATCAAAGCAATCTTTAATATACGTCATTGGATCAAAGCATTTAAGTTTTCTACATAAAACGGAAACAGCTAGTCCCCCTACTGGGTGATGTGGGCTGAAAGAAAGAAGAAGAAGAAGAATTTATATGCAGTGATTCACTTTTGCATCATCAGATATATACGCCTGTTTTTTATTTGTAAAGGCTGAATGATTTAATCTCGAATCACTAATTCTTAGTACTAAGTTTCCTCAATAGATGGTGCCACATCATCCTCCTTTATATGAGATTAAATCATTCAGCCTTTACAAATAAAAAACAGGCGTATATATCTGATGATGCAAAAGTGAATCACTGCAGCAGAAAGGGTTAAACATTTCAGGCTGTCCTGCATGCTTTGATCAGTACGATCATGTTTTAGTTGCACCCAAAGGAACGCATGCGCACACAGAAGGCACTCTACTGTTAGGGGACCGTTCCTCCAAACACGCACTCGTTGGTCAGCGTGGTAAAATCGCTCTCCGATATCTCAAGTTGACCAAAGCCGTGAAAGTGTAAATAAAAGCTAGGAAAAAACTACAACAAAGAAACAATCAAACCAGAAACATGGCTGAGCAAGTGCAATATTATATGGAGGAAATGCTCCAAGAATTGGAGGAAATGGAAGTGATCGGCTTATTCGATAATAACGAAACAAGGTAGGCAATGTTGCCAAATGAAAATCATAGTTTTATGCTAGATTCAAGTGAACAAAATATAAATAATGCTAGATAAGAAGGAAAAAAATGCCAAATACTAGTTTTAACAAAAAATTTATTGCAATTAATTATTCTTCACTACATACAGAAATTCCTCTATCTTACTGAATTCGTCAGTTTTAACAACATTACTATGCTCTTGATTTTGGTGGTAAGTATCCATGGTCCCAATCTTATCAACTATATCTTTAGGCAAGGAAAAGTTTTTGCAACATTTATTATATCTTTTGAGACCATTTTTTACAGAAAGTATGGCTCCAAGTAGAGGAAGTTGCATTTTGTTTCGAAGTTTGGATTTAACTGTGTTCATGCTAGTGCCCTGCGATACATCGAACAAGAATCCAGGGGGTCTAGGCTGAGCTCTTTGACAAGCAGTCGACTGTCGACATGTGTCGATGGTCACTTGGTTAATGACGCATTTGTCTATTCGAGCTAGCATGAACACGACTTGTCTACAGAGTCTATAGTGTACAGACTCTACACCGTCGATTTTCTAGTGTAGACTTTGACCATCGACAACTGCCTTATTCTTGTCTACAATTCAAGAGCAGTCGACTATGCACTTGGCGATCGTTATTTCAGAATTTAGCAACAGATTTCATATTAAAATCTTTTTTCTTTTGTTTTCGGCCTGCAGGCTAAATACACATTTTCTAAAAATATTAACGAAAACTTGTTTAAAAATATTTACATACATGAAATACTCTCTTGTGCTATGAAAATTGAACTGTAAAAATAATAATGTAGAGTGTCTACAGTTAAGTGTTTATGTATGTATTTAAGTGTATACATGGATAAATGTGTAAAATTATGTAAACTTGTATATATCAGTGTATATCATCTAGCCATACGTATGTAAACTTGTGTATAAATGTGTAATATGCCACTTATCGACGGTTAGATTTTGTCGAGATCGACAGCTTGTCGATGAGTTCAGCCTAGACCCCAGAATCGGTTCTTTTGGAAAACCGAAAATCGATTTTTCGATTCTTGTATGGCATCAATACTTTGTGTAGAGAATCGATTCTCAAAAAACTCGAGGACATGCGGATAGTCGCGGCTCAAGCCGGATGATCTCATTGGTGATTGGCTCACAAGCTCTCATAATGGCAGTATGACTACCAGTTTAGGTTTAGTTACAAATTTCCAACTCTTTATTTAAAATCATCTGTTTTGGCTATGTATGTCGATAATTTACAGTACTGAAAGGGAATGCATGAGCGAAGTCCCGACTTCTCCAGTAAATTCAGTGCCAGCTGAACGGTTATTTTCTAAAGCGGATTTTGTGTTAACCAAACGTAGATCATGTTTAGACCCAAAAAATTTAGAAAACTTGCTTATTCTAAACTCTGTACCATTTGATGATTTGATCAATTTGAAATAAATATTTATTTGTTCTGTTTATGTATTTCTATTGGTATTTTAGTATTTGCTTAGGTAACTCGTGGCATTGCTGCGACAGTAACATACAACTGTATAATTGTTTTCGCGAAAATAAGGGGAATCTATTTTCGATGTTTTACCTATTGCAGGACGCTAGTTCATGCTGCTAAACAAGTTGTTTAAAACAACCGTTCTACTTCTGTATTTGAATTTGGTAATATTAATAGACCAATAGCAAATGCTGCAACATCTCGATAGGGATTTTATCGAAAACCAAAATATGCAGGAGGTGGGATGATGGGTAATGCGTCATTACTAATGACTTTGCTTTGTTTGATTGGTTGTTCATATTTCTAAGAATTGAATCAAATACTGGTGCGAACCAATAAAATACAAAATCTTTACTGTTACAGATAAATAAATTTTAATGCTAAAATATGCTAAATATGTTTTGAAAAATGCTATTTTACGTGCTAAATGCTAGTTTCGAAATTTTCCTGCTAAATGGGTAGAAAAAAATGCTAAATTGGTAACGCTGAAGGTAGGAAACATACACTGACACCCGTATTCAGATTGAGCACTCTTGCTCTTACTGAGGACCATTGTTGAATACAAATTTCATATTATTGAATTCGTTCTCAACAATGGTTTGAATAAGAGCAAGAGCGCTCATTCTGAATACGGGCATGAAACCCTCTTTCATCTGTTCTTGCTGAAATACACAGGAGACGTTAAAGAGAGAAAATCTCAATCTCAATGCGGTAAAGACAATGTCAGCACAGTGAATTAAAGAAATAGTTATCATTAATTGTTTGTAAGCTTCCACAGTGTGATTTTTTAAGTAAACAAACTAAAAAGCTATTTTTCATAAATTATTTAAATATCTGAGGTTTGGCGTGAGAAAAATCCTCTTAGATCATTATTTACTTTCAGACTAAAAGGAGTTTCCAAATTCATTTAATGTCTCCTCTTTTAAAATCAACTATTTGTGACTTCGCTTTAAAGCTACACACATTTCAATAAATATACCCTTACACAGAGTATATTAAATGATTTAAAGTGAAAAAGTAATATTTGTAAACTCTTTCTAGTTTGTTTACTTAAAATAATCATGCTGTGGTAGCTTACAAACAATTAGGATTAGCATTAAAACATGTATGATTCGATCTCTCTTTAACGTCTCCCGAAACATACAGTTTCACAAGGAACCGTAGCCTGAGTTATTATCATATCATAAGCCTGAGATACGACTAAAATTCACTTACAAAATTGTTGCTGTCGATTTAATGTAATAGCTAGCATGCTAAAATAAGGTGAACAGATTCTAAAATGAAGCTCTTGAAATGAAGCCCTTTTTAATTTGATATTTGAAATTGTATATAATCTCACTTTTCTATTCCCAAAGAAAAATTATAAAGCGAAGACGAGATCTGCAATACAAACTTCAACGGCGAATGAAAACTAAAGAAGATTATCTGAGCTGCATACATGTAAGTAGCCTACAGTTCGTACAATTTACTCAGAGCATGAACCATAGATTACCACCTGTTGGGCTTCCGATTCATAAACTGCAGTTGAAAATAAAATTATCCTATTGCCATCCAACTCATAAAATTTTATTAAAATTTAATAAAAATAAATAAACTGAACAAAATGCTTATTTATTTAGCCTAAGATATATTTAAATATGAAAATTTTGCCAGCTGAAAATAAGTAAAACTGATCAAAACTATTTTTCCCCGAATGTTTTCAGACTACTATTTCCTTATAGAGCATATATTTTTTTCAGTGTGTCCTCCCACAACAGTATGTGTCTAAAAAGTGATGTGAATTGACTGATATCTAAATGCCAATGTGGGCTGGATAAGTGTGCATGGTCATCTGCACTGAGAGACCTGTCGAGAAACACCACTTAGTGTCAGACACAGTAAACTGAAGCAAATATACTATAAAAAATGTGGTTCACTGTACTGTTCTTCTTAATGAATTTATGGAGGCCTTACAGTACATAACAGAAGAAAACACAAGATTTCCCGACCGGTTTCGCTGTTTATTCCAGGCTTTATCAAGGGTACATATGAAAGACTTGCTAGTCCCTTTATCAATAACAATGATTACATAGCATGTAGTCTATCTAAAAATATCTAATACATTGGCAAAAAGTGTGCACGAAACAGGAAATCCACACATTTTGGTGGTTTTCTGTGCAAAACCGATTAGTTGTAAATACAAAAGCATGTTGTTGATGCTTGGGTGCATCTGATTTATAGTATAAGATGCCTAATATAAAAGATGACTAATAATCATGATTAATGTAGAAAAAAGTAATTATACAAAGTAATTGTGAATAAAATTATACAAAAGAATTGTAAATAATGTTATACAAAAGGATTGTAAATAAAATTATACAAAAGAATAATTAGGGGTCATTCACAAAATACGTTTACTTGACGGGAGGGGGTTAGAAGTTGTGACAAAAATGAATGGGGTGGGGGGGGGGAGGTTATCAATTCTTAAAAAATTCTCCACATTACTTTTGTATATTCGTAGATATTTTGTATATGCAAATTTTTTTCTTTTTTTTTTCTGTTTCATTTTTTGTTATTGCTCTTTTCTGATTTCCCACTGTTGTTTGATTTCACTACACTGACTCAACTTTTCTGATTGTGCTGTAGACCAGCTAGCAGGGCGTTTTGCCTTCATGACAGCTTGAGTTCGTCGAGATGATCCAACAAAGTGCTGAAAGCCTTCCCAAGGTTTTGTGTACTATGCAGACATGAGTGCGTCATGTTGTTTTTGAACATTTGACAAGGGTGTAGGCTTGCAGCGAATATTCCTTTCCAGTTCATATCAAACGGTTTGAGATCGGGCGACTGGGCGGGCCACTGTACCACAGAAAAATGATCATCATGTTCCTGGCACCATTTCATGGTGTGGGCTCCAGCGCATTATGCTTCGGGAAGTATTATCTGCTTTGGCAACATGAATGGATGCATCGGCAACAATGCCTAGTACGCTCTGGCATCCAGACGTGAATCCAGGAGCATCAGTGTACCTAACTTGTGCCACTTTATACCTTTCCCTATATCATTACGTTGTTCCATCCGCTTCCACAGTTGTCGACAGACATGATGGATTTATGTTGTTTGCGCTAAATTCTGTGTTCGCCATCAACATGATCTACCAGGAATTCGGCTTATCGGACCAAGTGAAATTTTTTTAGTCGTCGATAATCCATTGCTGGTGTTGCTTTGCACTTTCTTGGTGTATTATCAAAACTGCAATACACCATTTTGTTACAAATGAATTGGATGCTTTGTTTGTAGCATGTACATGTAATGCACCTGGTCGAAGTGCATTAACACCTCTGGCAAAAAGTATTAGTTCACTCTAGGCTCTATAGATAATTGTACATTTTCAAACAGAATAAACACAAAAGAAACAATAGTAATTTAATACAATTTGTTTATTAATAATTACTGGTTTTAGTAATTATTATCCTCTAAAGCAATTAAAAAAAAAACACACAATATACAATATTTCAACAGTTAACAAACGTTACCCCTCTTGGGAAAAAATGTCAGAACGCCCTGTTTTGGAGAAAAAAATTCTTAGATCAAATATGCATACAAAATAAACAATACAGTTTGTGACAAATTCAGTCACTATTTAGTTGGGCCACCTTTTGCCCTAATTACAGCCATAATTCTTGGCAATAATCAACACTAATGTCGTGCCAATTTGATTTAAGTGCAGCATTAAGTTCATCTTTGTTAGTGGGTTTTTTGTTGTTTACCGAGACTTTCGACTTCTCAGTGGTGCTTAGATCTGGACTGTTGGCTTGCCATGACATTGTAGGAATGTTTTTCTGTGGCAAATGGGACTTAAACTTCTTGGCTCAATGTGACAATGCATTGTCGTCCTGGAATGTAAAGTCGTTGTTAACTCCAAATTGATCTTGAATTGTGGGTATTAAGGAGGAGTCGATGATGTCCATGTAGACATCTGCATTTACTGTTATCTTGACAATGCACGTTTCACCAAACCCACCCCAACCCATACAAACCCCACACCATCAGTGATTGAGGGAATTTGCTTTTTGAAATTAAATATTGCTCTTTAAATTTTTTATCCGCCCTTCGCCACACAAATTGTCCAAAATCATCTCCACCTCCCACGCAAATACGAGATTCATCTGAAAAGATTATTTTCTTCCACTCATCCAATGTCCACTTTCTGTGATCTCTTGCCCATTGCAACTGACATTACCTTTGCAACTTGGTGAGCAGTGGTTTCACTTTGGCTTTCCTGTAGTTGCATCCCATTTCGTGTTGACGATTGCGCACTGTTCTATTGCAGATATCAACATGGTGTTTTTTCCAAGCATTATTCATTTCATTGGAAGTTTGATGTTGATTTTTGTTTACAAATCATTCGCAAAGATTGGCCCTGTTTCTTGGTGGATTTTCTTGGACGTCCACTTCGCGGGCAGGTTTCTACATTTCCAGACAACTGATAATTTTTCCACGTATAGGAAACTACACATTGCGAACATCCTAGCTGGTTAGCAATTGTTCTTGTGACAAACCTGATTGTATCAACTTGATTATTTACAGCTTAAATTTCTCAGACTAGTATCGTGTTGGAGCCATATTCACTGATGGTTTTGGAACAACTATTTGACATTTATTTTACACAGGGGAGAGAAACCTCCTCTGATTTAAATATGGGATGGTTTCATTATTTTTCAGTTGTTAGGACTGGTTAAGAGCAGGAGAACAAAGACTTATTTTTCTGTTGAAGGATGATCTATTACTTTTTTCCCAAAGGGATGGATGCTATTTAATTTTTTTACGTATTTATTATTGAGTACAGTTTTTATTACTTTGAGAAAACAACTGTTTAGGCCATTACTTATTAACAATAAATTGTGTAGACTAGCTGTAAATACTTTGGTGTTTATACTTGTTGAAATGATGTAGTTTTCCATAGAGCCTAGAGTGATCTAATACAGTAGAACCTCGTTTTTACGAATTTCAGGGGACCAATAACATTTATTCGTTAAATCCGAACTTTGTAAAAAACAGCCCCCCCCCAAAAAAAAACAAAAACCACGTAAATAGGCACTGAATTTTTAATAGGCAGTATTTTTAATACAAATAGGCTAAGTATTCGAGTTTTGAAAATAATTTAGAATTGTTGTCTGATGCATATTTGAAGATATATCATTATTTAAGTAGTTTGAAAATTCAAAAATATCGTCTGATACATTTATTAGTTGCATACAGATGGTTTTTTAGAGTTTCTAAGGAGCTTTTAATTTGTGAGGATGTTGCTTTGAATGTCGTATTTTCCAATATTGGAAACGTCATTGTCATCTACATGTTCTTCTTCGCCGCCATCTTTGATAAGATCGCAAATTTCATTATCGTTTAATGTCGGAGAACTTAAAACTTCCGCATCAATACTAACAAGCTCGGAGAATTTAGATTGAAAATTCAGCTTACTTTTCAGGATTTCCCACTCTTCAAATCCTTCAAATTCGCTATCATCATCTTCGGCTGAGACCGCAGGTCCAGTTTCACTTTCGTTTGGATAGAGAGCCTAGAAAAAGGAAAGCACTTCTTCTTTCTTGGCTCTGTAGTTTGCATAACGTATGGTACCCTCTGTTGAGGAGAGGGCCCCAGCCAAAACTCTTATGCATCTGTGATGCCCCTCCCCCTAATTTAACACACGACAACAGATTACTGTTGGGTGGGATGGGTGCCAAGTGTTTGGGACTGATAATCTGGAGTGTAATTTAAAATAAAAACTACTACAGCAGCTAAAAATAAATGTTCTCTTTATTTCAGCTAAAGAACAACTCCACATTTTAACATTCATTAAGAAAAATTCGAACTCTAATACACTCAGGGTCTATGTTAAGCAAAACCAGCATTATCAGCAGATCTAAGAATTTATTGAGAGGGACCCCTTAGCATTAGACTGTTAAGTGCTGATCCACTAATCGTTACACAAAATTTGATTCGACAAACTGTCCGCACCCATCCAAACCATCCAGGAGAGCCAAGGCCAGAGACGGCTCACCGAGGAGCAGCAATCCCGATTAGACGGGCTAATCAAAGAATACGCCCATATATTCCAGACCACGGCAGGAAAGCTGAAAGGGCCCCCAGCAATTCGTCCATCTTGTGCCTGATTCCACCCCCGTATTTGCCAGAGCAAGAGATGTCCCCCTTGCGTTACGGGAGGAGTATGCGAAAGCAATCGAGGAGAAGATCAAGGCCGGTTTCTATGAGAAGGTCGGCTACTCCGAATGGGCATCGCCGACCCATGTGGTGGTGAAGAAAAACTGAGTACTACGCATCATGGGTAATTATAAACCTACGGTGAACAAAGAGATGATTGTGGATGAACATCCGATTCCCAAGATAGAGGATATTTTCAACAAAATGAGAAGGGCAGCGTGATTTGCTCACCTGGACATCACAGATGCGTATACCCACCTGACAGTCGATGACAAGTTTCGGGAAAACCTAACGCTGAACACATGGAATGGTCAGACCAACCAGGGCCATCTATGGTGCTGCCAATATCCCAGCACTATGGCAGCGTCAAATGGAAAAAGTTTTCCGTGACGCGCAGAACGTCGTTAACTTCTTCGAAGACATCATCGTGTTCACCCCGACTTTTGATGTACTCATTGGAGTGTTGCGCCAAACGCTACATCGATTGAAAGCCTACGGCTTCAAACTCAACAGGAAAAGGTGTGTGCTCGCAGCCACTTCATTGACTTGCTTGGAACACATAATCGATAAAGATGGACTGCACAAATCCAATGACCATATTGTAGCCATAAAAAGGGCCCCAACACCGTCGTCTGAGGAACTCCAACTTTTCCTGGGAAAGGCGACGTATTACAATGCCTTTATACCCAATCTATCCACTACGAGAAATGCTGGGCCAAGACAAATTCGAGTGGACCAAGGAAGCCTGCAAGGCATATGAGGAATTAAAGAGCACCCTCATCTTGCCGTGGTCCTCATACAGTATGACCCCTTTCTACCAGTCATTCTCGCCACAGATGCCAACAGTTTCGGACTGGGAGCCATGCTAAACCACTGTCTGGCCAATGGTTTAGAGATACCCACAGCTTACGCCAGCCTGTCTCTTTCCGAAACAGAGACGCTCTCCCAAGATCGATAAAGTAGCCCTGGCTCGATAAGTATGCGTCAAAAAATATTTTAAATATCTGAACGTACGGAAATTTGAGTTGGTCACCGACACAAACCATTGATGCAGATTTTCCACCCTCATAAATCTCTCCCGGCCCTGTGTATCAGCCGCATGGCTAATTAAGCGGATTATCTGAGCAATTTCAACTTCTCAATTGTCTACAAGCCAACCAAAGAACATAGCAATGCAGACTATTGCTCGCAAGTGATATCGATCAACAGGGTAGAAGAGGAGGAGGAATATAGATTTGAACAATTTGCAATCCACCAAATGAGCCAGTTGCCCATCAGACTGGAAGAAATTGCAAGAGCCACCAGAAGCGACCCAAGATTGAGCCGGATCATCCAGGAGCTTGGACGAGGCCGTCACGGCTCCAGTTTTAAGGCACCCGAGGACAAATACATAAGAAGCGCTGGTTGCCTGATGTACGAACATCGAGTAGTGATACCACCACCACTGCGGCAACCAGTCCTGGATGACCTCCACACTGGCTATTTAGGAAGGGGTAAGATGAAGGGCCTCGCCCGCTTGTTTGTGTACTGGCCCGACATCGAGCGCACCGTGAAATTCTCCAGTGCACCCCCCCCCCCAATACTGAGCCCATCATTGGGAATACCCCAAAGGCCCTTGGGAGAGGATCCATGTAGATTATGCCGAATCAGTATCTGGAAAAATGCTGCTTATCATTGTCGATGCGTACAGCAAGTGGGTGGAGGTAAAGGTTACCTCGTTGACGACTGCAACAGCCATCATCGACATCCTGGATGAGCTGTTTGCCAAATATGGGATACTGACCATGGTAGTCTCGAACAATAGTCCCCAGTTTATCGCCAACGAACTTACAACTAACTTCAGAGTGCGAGGAGTGAAATTCCATAAGCGCACAGCACCCAATCACCCATCCACAAACGGACAAGCCAAACGATACATTCAGACTGTAAAAAGTGCTTTAAAACCCATGGGGACACCCCAGCTAATTTACAACGGAACTTAAATATATTTTTGGAACGATACAGGAGAGCGCCCCATGCCACCACAGAGGAGTCCCGCCAAGCTATTCCTAGGAAGGGAATTATTCACTCGCCTGGATATGTTGCGGCCACAAGACGTAAGCCAGCGAGTTCAAGAAAGGCACCAAGCCTCGTTCACGCCGAAATTCAGGTCCCTACGGGAAGGGCAAGCGGTGTTTGTGTAGTTGGGAAGTCCCTCACAGAAAAGATGGCTATCAGGTGTTGTCAACCGTTGCCTAGGAGATCTTCACTACGAAGTGGCGGTTGGAAACAAATGCTCTAAGCGACACATAGACCAGCTTAAACCACGTGATGCATAGCTGCCCAGTGCGCCCCGCAGCGACGAAACTGAGAAACGTAGAACTCCTCGTAGGGTGCGTTTTACAGAATGCGTTCCCCAATCTGTGGCTCACGTACCTACTGAGATCTCGGTTGCACCCGACGATGAACTGTCGACCACGGCGCTAATTCCCAAACCCAATAGATTATCCTCTGCCTGACCACAATGAATCAGGCGAAGTGCCGGACCATCAATGCTCTTAGCCAAAGGCGCCGCTCGCTGTCGATACTGAACAAGGCGCGACCCAGTAACCCTCCGACGCTCAGGTCGCAAATCGACAACCACCCCAACGGTATTTACCCTAATTTAGTGCAACGAGAGGAATGTCGTGTCGGTGGACAAGAAATCAATTGTTGTCGCGCACGATGTTCATAATTGTTGTGGCGTCTTATGTGTCATTGTTTTCTGCATTGTTATCGTTCCTGTTGTTGATCAAGATGATCTCTCTCCATCTCCGAATTCCGTGACTGATGGATGTTTTATATACATTGTCCACAACCGCAGTCGATGTTCCAATGGGAGTCCCACACAACGCTACCCACAGGTAATTAACTGTAGTGATTAAGTAATATACGTTCCCCCCCACTTCACCGAGTCTTTAATACGCAACAAAGTTATTCATTTCCACCTTAATGGAAAAGCCAGACCTATTTGGTCGGGACAGATCGTGGGAATCGGAAATACTCTGGAGACAATGAGAAGACTACTCCAGCACTCTCTTCGTTGGGTTTCAGATTTACACACCTGGTAACATGAAATGCTATCGCCCATCTGCCGTGACCTTCACCTGCCACAAGATGGATCCTAACCCTTTAAATATTATACACTGGAACGCCACAGGTGTCCTTTCAAATTGGCAGGGCATCATCCTATTACAAAGAAAAGCAAGTATTTTAACATTGTGCGAAACTTTTTAAAATGAAGATGTAAAAATTTCGTTAAATGGTTTTGTTACTTACCTAAACAACAGAAAATC
Source organism: Rhysida immarginata (assembly GCA_023313115.1). Lineage (NCBI taxonomy): Eukaryota > Metazoa > Arthropoda > Chilopoda > Scolopendromorpha > Scolopendridae > Rhysida > Rhysida immarginata. Next base: position 66,235 of record JAHWFO010015187.1, read on the forward strand.
GCATGGTGGTGGGAACTTAACTGGAATTTCCCCGCAAATCCCTCATTATATTAACTCCAGATCACATATTGATTCAGTGGCAGTTATAGACCTACTGTTGTAACACTACAACATGTAACACTATAACCTGCTGCTTTATTGCGTTTATGTTCCAAGATATATCAGTAAAACGGCCTGGGAAAACCTAATTAGATCTCTGATTTTCCCCTTTGCCATCCTAGGGGACTTCAATGCAAAAAGCACCCTGTGGGGATGCGATAAATACAACTACAACGGATATTGCCTCGAAGACCTGTGTATTCAAGATAATCTAACTGCTCATTTTACCTTTGGGTTTACGTACCACTCCCTAGATCCGAGTGGTCTCCATCAAACCTTGGTTTCGCTATCTCGTCTTTTGATTGGCTGCTTTCGATCCACACTTCTCTGGTTGAGGGCACCTGCGGAAGCGATCATCAGCCGATATGCCTAACCATCCTACCTATCTGTCCAAATAGCACCATAATTTGTAACCCATTTCCTTGCTGTCATCCTCCATCGACTCAACTTGGACAATGATAATACATGTTTTTTTTCACCCCGAGGGCACAACCAAACAGAAGCATCCTGCCCAGACCGCATTGGTGGTCTCCCGAATGTGAGTTGGTTATTTGGATTCGCAATAAAACAAGAAGACTCGTCTTAAAGTGTAGGTGCACTGACTGTTGGATTCTGTCAAAGAAAATGAAAGCCATGTGTAAGCGTGTATTCAGAAAACGTAGGAGGCAATGCTGGGCTACACTACATCTGGAAGCTGCTAAAAATCCTGCTCCATAAATCCAATCACATCACTCCATTGATCTCTAATCAGGATGGCTCCATGAAAAGCCCTAGGGAATCTGCTGCGGCCATTTTAAGCTTAACCGTGGGATCTTTACCAAGCAAGCTGCCTTCTTGGCCAACTCCTTTACCTGCTTCCTTCATCCCGGAACCTCAGCGCGACCAGTGGGAGGAGCCCTTAACGCTTCTAGATTTGAAGGTGGCGCTCAGGAACAAAAACAACTCCCCAGGCCTAGCTATGTTATTGAATAGCACGTTTGCAAAGTTGAGCCATAATCAGCTGAAAATTTTCTTGGATTACTTCAATTCATCTGGAAGACAGGTATTATCCCCAGCACGTGGAAAAGCTCCTATATCCATGCTATACTGAAGCCCAATAGACCACCCACCCAACCACAGAGCTATAGACCTATCGCTCTTACCTTCTGCCTCATTAAAATCATGGAGAGGATGATTAACTCCAGACTACAACATTTCCTTGAGCTACACAACATCTTACCTTCTTGTATTACGGGTTTCCTTAAAGGATCAAATCACACCTTCCCTACCATCAGGTTGTCAACACCATCTATGCAGCATGGGAAAACGGCGAATCTATAGGAGCCATCTTTGTTGACTTAGAGAAGGCATATGATTCTGTGGAACACACTATCCTCTTAAACAAAATGATTAATGTCTCGGTACCTAAGCACATCATACAGTGGATTTCTTCCTTCTTAAGTATGAGACAGGTAGGGATGAAATATCCAGGTGGGACTGTTTGGCGGACTCGGTACAAGGGTCTTCCGCAAGGATCCACCCTGAGTCCCATACTCTTTAATTTATTTATGGTAGACATCCTTGAAAACATTCCAGAAGGTAAGGAAATCAACTGCTTCGCAGATGATATTGCTATCTGGTGAGCTAAACTATCCATCCCATCCTCTACGTTAACAAATCCCTACAACACCTGCAATTCTTTGATGGAATGGGGGATGCGAAACTGTATGTTATTTGCCTCGGAAAAGACTGTATCCCTCTTCTTTATCAAAAATGGTCCTCCCCCACAACCAGCCATCTACTTGAATGACTCCAAGCTCCCCGTCAGAAGATCCCATAAATTTCTAGGAGTTGTGTTGGATGACAAGCTGAAATTGCAACAACATATTGCTCATGTAAAAATACAACTTAAGAAAAATCTAGGCAGAATCAAATGCATCACAAAAACTAATTGGGGGCCCCCGTAATCGGAAATCTCCACGCTTCTATTATCTTGTGACAACCCCACCCTCCAGGTAATGTACAAGTGCACAAAAATTATAAAAACACGCTGGAGAGTGGGGCAATCAAGGGTTCGGGACCAGTTAATGAAGACTACAGGAGGCTAGGTGGTGCAACAAAATCATGTTCTCTTTTATTCTCATTCGACACATAAACAACGTACATGTTATATTTAACCAAACTCACTTACAATAACTAAGTCGGGCCCCATCAAAACATATAAACTTAAATCTGCAAATACAATAGTAGTATATTCGCAAAATTTAATCTGAGACAGTATGCCTATGAACCGATTAACAGTATTCAACAAAGGGGGGGGGGGTCTCTCAGTCTGCGATACAAGTTATTTCTTATGCTGCCTCACCACGCCAAGTATCAAAAAATGATTTTTGCACGTGATCATGCAGTGCACCTCTTTAATTGAGAATAGGGAAGAGGCACCAAAACCCCATTTTAAACTTGCGAGCGAGCATTTAAACTTGCTTGCCACTGATGAGCTCCGTGAGCACTACAGTGTTTATTCTTGCAACACGTGATTTTATCCTGCACGATGTGCACACTGGTGCTCGTGCATGAAGCTCCCCCCCTTAATACTTCAATTCAATGGCTATCCGCTCAGTACAATTAAGTATGTTTTCATATACAGACAAGATAATCACTAATACGCTAAACTTTATGCTCCATGGCGACAGCATCTTAATACAATGACTACAAAGCCATTACAGTGCTTATCAGGCAAGTTTATCTATAACTTTTTTATTCTAAAACGTTGCAAAAGTCAAACGGAAGGCGGGAAGTAAATCTTTGACATCACGTGAGTTCGGTAGGGGTGGGTCGAAGCCATGCCAAAGAAGAACCATCTTAATATTCGCACCAACTGTGGCTTTCTACGCCGAACAAACCAATTAGTACAGACACGGCTCACCCAGTATTCAGACACTTCGTACATTACCACTTCATACGCAGTTTGAGCATTTGATTCCTCGCTATCGTTTGACCATCGTTCGAAGACGTGGCATCCCATCCTAGCGGCACCCGACATCGTTAAGCTCCCATCTCGCATTTTTCCATGTTCGCACCGCCGGCTCTCGCAAATAAACGAACTATTAAAAACTTATTTAAACCAGAATTATTCTAATAAATAAATTAAATGCACTAACTGCACAGGAAATACATTCTAATTTGCAAAAACGAGCGACCTTCATCCCAGCTCGAACCTCTGCTCACTGTGTTTGAAAAAGTACAATTCTCCATACTCCGTATTCACGTCCACAGCGCTCAGAGGCCGACTCTGGAATGCCTAAAACCAACAACAAATACTAAACACGTGCCAAAAACCAATCAAAAACATTCACACACGCTAACAATCACAGCCACCAACAAAGCCACACACACGAAACTTTCACACTCCAAACAACAATTCAACAGTCAAAAACAAAACCACAATAATACGATAGGCGCAAATAAAGACAAACAAATCAATTCTCAATAAATCTTTACTAACAGGTTATAAAATACTCAAGAATTTCCATTTACTAGCCTAGGCACTCACTCTGTTCTACATCCAACACAAACTAACACAAGACAATCACTCTTAATTCCCTTCCCTGCCTAGCAGTAACATGCATAAGCCCCACACAAATCAAGTAAATATTCTTAATTCATTAAATACACCCCGTCCGTCGGACACACTTGACTTCCAGCTAACGTGGAACGTCACAATCTGTTATCCAGACAACTGATCAGTCTGCGCTCTTCCTCCTTTTACCGCCAATGTCGACCAGGCGGCAGCTAATGAGTCTTGAAAGGAAATTCATTAGAGTCTGCCTCCACGCTACACAATCATCGCCAAATCAAGCCATTTATGCCGACTCAGACATTGCCCCCCCCCCTCTCCCCACGAGGTGGGAGGCCAAAATTATTTCTGCAGTATACGCCTATCTTCAAGGAGGACCTCTCTTTTGCCGAGAATTGTTGGTCTCTTTTCCGCTCCAACAGAATACTGAATCTTCTCTCTTCTTGGCTCTCTAAATAAATTTGAGTGTACTAACCTATCTGTTTGGGAGAGAAATCACTGAAGTCCTAGATCTCCAGGTTTAAATCCCGATATAATAATTTTTCCGTCGTCCCTGAGTACTAAAGAGTCCCCTATAATAGCCAGACAAATTATTAAAGCAGTGTTATCTACTTACTTTCAGGAGTACAAGAAAGTCTACACAGACGGATCTTTGTCACCTGGGAATTTTACAAGGTTGGATAGGCATATACCAGAGGAACAAGCAAATAATTGCCAGAAAAATCAATCTAGCATCCATAAGGCGATTACCCTAATTGCGCAACATACACCTGCAAAATACGTTATTATTTTCGACTCCAAAAGTGCCCTCAAGACCATTAAAAGACCCCTTACAGCTGGTAGATGGTTCCATTGTGACACTTTGAACCATATTGCATCCCTTTTAGAATCTTTATCACAAGCGGATTTTTGCATTAAACTGATGTGGATCCCGGGACATAAACGTACAAAGGGCAACGAGATTGCGGACCATTTAGCGAACTGGGCTAGAACTTCGAATGAAGCCGCCAAAAATGCCAGTCTCTAACCGAAGGCACAAAAAGCCTATATTAAGAGACAGCTATCAGTGGTCTGGAACACTGAATGGTGCGCTGAAGTGCACAGTAAACATTATAACCGCGAGTTGTTAAATTCAACAGTTTCTCAGCGCTGCAAAGGAGTGGTTAAAAGCATTGTTGAGCTCTGTTGAAGGATCAGACGTGTGCAGCAGAGCACTGGTTCGAGAATACAATTTGCAGCAACCTTTTTCGTTTCTTGTTCTGTTGCATGAGCTTTCTTACAAATGGCGGCGTTCATGAGTGAAAACGATTTTGTTTAAGAAAATATACAATTTTCGTTACAATTAGACACTGACACTGCTGAGAAGGTCGTAAAAGGTATATTAATGAGTTTGAAAAGATTTCTAATAAGAAAAGATGTTTAATAATAGACAAAGGTGTTGATTAAATAAAACCGGTGACTTGACGTGGGATCGTTTTCCTGTGCAAACGAGGCGATCGCGGCAGACAGAGGTGAATTCAGGAAGGTAGCCGGCTCGCTACAGCTAGGCGGGCTAGCCTAGCCTTTTCCCTGAACACGTTCGCTAGGCTTGGCTAGCTCTGCCCGTTCGTAGCTGGCTAGGTTACTAAGCGAGCTTCTCAAAAGTTGGCTTCGTTGGTCATTTTCAAAATGGCTGTGCCCACTGACGCGAACGTTCATGAAACTATGATCGAAACATGATTCATTATCAACGGACATGAATTTATTTTACACAACAGTGACGAGATATTTACGGCTAAGTCAAGGAGAGATTGTAGTATTGAATATTTTATTACTTTTGTATGACTAATAAAATGTTTAACTTTTATTTTGAGATAATTAACTTGTCGTTAATTTTATTATTGAATTAATGAACAATTAGAACTTGCAACAGAAATTAATCAAAATAACGCAGAAATTTTTTATTCTTTCCTATTTTTTCACCCTTTTTTTCATCCCTTCATTGTTTCGCTTTGGTTTCGATCTTCGATGGCTAGGCCCTAGTCTAGCAGTGGGCCTAGATCGTTCAAATACACTACGGCTAGATCGCATTGTATCACGTGATGGCTAGGAGGCGATACCTCTAGCCATAGCGAGCCGGCTACCTTCCTGAATTCACCTCTGCTTGCACAGACGGCTTGTTTGCAGCAGAGAGCCAACAAAACTGTGGTTTTAATACCGCACTGTTGCAGCGCTGAAGAACTGTTGAATTTAACAACTCATGGTAAGTCTTTGGTACCGTCACTGTTGAACATGAAGAAAATCTCCCCGAGATGGCTGACTTTCAATCAGAGGGTAATTTTATTCAGACAGAGAAGTGGCCACTTACCCCTAAAAAGTTTCCTACACAAAATCAATCTGATCCAATCCGATAAGTGCGTTTGTGGTGCGTCAGAGACTGTTAAACACATCTTGTTTCAGTGCCCAACTTACCGACACCAGAGGGAGCACCTGCTCCAACATCTCTTAGCGCCTCGATCTCCTGCCACCATTAAAAACATATTATTTTGTGCCCCGGAGAGAAAACAAACTAAACGTAGCATAGTAAATGCCCTCATTCAATTCCTACAAGATATGGGCCTTAGCAAGAGAATCCTCGGTCCTTTAAAACAAAGCTGTAATTATTGCCTATATGTTATGTACTCCTGTTAACTAATTGCTTGCCTCTATCCTCTGCTGCTCTGTGTCTGTAGAATCAGCTAGTCTCTCCGAAAGAGGGCGATGAAAGCTGCACCGAACAGAACCAGGATATTGTTGTAGAGCCCAATATCCCATTAAGGTTATAAAATTTCCCATTTTATCTACCATAAATCTTCTACTATAATGCGAATTTTTTTGGCCTAAAAAAGCATCTAAATTTGCTGGGTCGTATTACACAAGAGGATAAATATCGGCCCTCCAACGACTGCGGCAGGAGGAGGTTTTGTCCGGAGGAGATTTTGTCCTGATAACATTACCGTATATTATACATTAATTACATTGCATATAGTGTCCAGTTCATTATACAATATATTAATTCACTTTTTATTTGAATTACTTGTCGCCAACATCTAACAACATCGAAAATAACTTCTCCCAAACATCGATACTTCTAAATAGGCCTACTTCCAAACTGCCTTGAACCAAAGCCTACAAGAAAGCTTATGTAGTGAAAATATTAAACTGAATAAAGATTACTTGTCTTTTTATTAAGAAAATTGATGTACTGTTGTGTTTCTTTGTCGATGTGCAAGTGAGAAAGCTTTCCATCTCAATGTAGGGCTATAAACTTCCAAACTGCCTCGATGAAGTTGAGGCAGTTGCTTTTGTCGAAGTTGCTTTCTGTGCTGATGACATTCAGACGAATTTGCCGTGTATTATACATTAATTACATTGCATATACAGTGTCCAGTTCATTATACAATAAATTAATTCACTTTTTATTCGAATTTCTCGTCGCCAACATCTAACAACATCTAAAATAACTTCCAAAGATCGATATAAACTCGCTTTTATGGGGCAAATGACTGGGATACAGATGTCAAATTAACTGAGGAAGATTGGGAAGACCTGTTCGAAGACACAGATGAATCAGATTTTGAAGGTTTTTGAATATTAAATATCCAGACTATTTAAAAATAAAGATTTTTTTTCTGTATAAGTTTGCACATTTTATTTCTCGCGAGTAGTCAAAAGTGTGGGTCGCATTATACAAGAGGATAGGATTTTTGCCGATTTTTTTGGGCCGAAAAAGTGGAGTCACATTATACAAGGGGTCGCATTATAATAGAAGATTTACGGTAATGAAAAAGATTGTTGAGCTAAGATTGTTTGATTTATTTATATAATAAATAAATATTCTGGCTCTGGTGGGTGTCGTTGTATCTTATCTAACCTATTTAAATAAATAAATAACATCTTTCTTTAATAAGTCTTTTCAGGGATATATCTAGGGCCAATTTGGTACCGTTTAAGGGTACCTTCACAAAATTATTTCTATCGGAACGGTTTCTTCACAAAATTTTAACTCTTGTTTATCAACGTATCTTTATACTAAAACTTTTGCGTGTATTTATTTATTTATTTATTTATTTATTTATCTATCTATCTGTAATTCTATCTCCTCCTAGACGGTTTGAGCTAGCGACTTGAAATTTTCAGGACCTGTTCTATCGCCAAAAATCGGCCCCCTACGACCCCCCCCCGCCCCCCCCCCCCCGGGGGTGGGGTTGTGATTCCCCTCAACAGATGGCACGGGCGGGCGAAGCCGCGGGTAACAACTAGTTACCTTCAATAATAGGCGTAAATAATAACGATTCAAATAATAAACAAGATTTTTTTAAAATTAAGCCCAGTGTGTTATATTTTTTGTTAAAAATTTTCACAAAAATGGGTATGGATTTTGAAACTGTAGATAGACCCCTGCTATTTTGCCAATGTATATACAGGGTGCTTTTGAAAAGGATGTCGTGAGATATCCAGCGATGTTCTGCACCTTAAAACAAACACAAGTTTCCTCATACATTTTGTCGAAATTGCATTCCTTAAAGGAGTAAACAGCTCGTGAAGTTACGTTAAACTCCGCCCATAAGGTAAACAAAAGCGGATGAAAAAAGTAAACACTACAACGTGTTCCATTAATAGGTTTCTGCGAACTACCTGTACACTAATGTGTTGGCCCTAAACTCAACCACTCTCACGGCACACTGAAAGATTCGTAATTACTAGATCGATTGCTTGTTTTGATTGATAAGATGGTAAACAAGTAATTGTCTAGACAATCAAAAAACTTATCAGTAGTAAAATGCATGTCTGTCCGAACCTCATTTAGGCCTACGTAAAGTGGTCATTGACGCATTTTGTTAACGCAAGATTTTGTTGTTTAAAAATTGAGTGACAATTGAAAAAAGCATGTTTAATTGAAGTTTGTTTTCGATCATGCAGTTCCCATTAGCCTAATTTGGCTTTCCTGTGAGTGGTTGAGTTTAGGGCCACACTTTAGTGCATAGGTAGTTTGTAGAAACCTATTAATGGAACAATGGTGGTGTTTACTTTTTTTCATGAGCTTTTGTTTATGTTATGGGCGGAGTTTAACGAAACTTAGCAAGCTGTTTACTCCTTTAAGAAATGCAATTTGGACAAAACATATAAGGAAACTTGTGTTTATTTTAAGGTGCAGAACATAGCATAGGTGTCTCACGACATCCTTTTCAAAAGCACCCTGTATTAATAATTTTTAAATTTGTGTATTTACTGTTACTTCTGACGAGAACATCAGTTTATTTACTTTCAATAAAAAACCTGATGAAGGTCCTCGTACAGCGTAACAATTATTGAGTTATATGAAATAAAAAATCAAATTTTCAAAAACTACTGAGTTCAAAAATTTTATTCAAATGTTAAAAGTAACTACAGGTATTCCGATTTACTTTATGACATGTTCGATATGCTTGCCATCAATGGTTATAATGTGGCGCAGACAAAAAGACAAATTCCACAAAACTCACTGAAGTGTCGAGACATCGATGCTTTCGATGACCTCCTGAATGGCTATTTTGAGCTCAGCGATGGTTCCACTGTTATTTGCGCAAACTTTGTCTTTAATATTGCCTCACAAAAATGAGTCACAAGGGTTGAGACTAGATAGGCGCAGACTAATGAGATCAGGAGAATATGGCAGCCAAGCTGTTCCCATTCCAGTGGCCTCTGGGTACCCCAAAACCAGAATGCACTCTTCAAAGTTGTCTTCCAGGACTTCAAACACTCTATTGGTCCGATGGGGTCGTGCTCCATCCTGCTTGAACCACATCTTTTCGTAATCTGGGTCACTTTGAATAATAGGGATGATCTGTGGTTTGGCATGTGAAAATCCTCTGGATAACCTGGATCTTTACAATTAAAACCTTAAAAATCCGATTCAATATCGCATGTTTCTTCAAAAAGTTTCTTAAAACAGTACAGATGGTGGTTTATAAAAAAAATTAGGTCATTTCATTTTGAAAAAGACAAAAATACAGTTACAGTAGTTTACATGAATTTTTAATGTATGTTAATTTTAGAAATTATTACAGTACATAATATGTATTCATGAATTAAAGTACGGTAATAAATATATTTAAAAAGCGTTCGTGGACAATTTCAAGTGACAGAATGCAGTGGCTGTTAAAAACTTTCCTGATTGAAAATGTTGTTGGGGCAAATGACCGGACCCCATGTACAATAATAATTAAGAAAATTCAACTTTAATGTAAATGCATTTTTTTGAGAAACTACATGCATACATCACAGTATATAATGTACTGTATAATGAACTGTACATTGTATATACTGTTTAATTGATGTACTGGAAAATCCATCTCCCATCCAATTTTCCTTTGTTATAACCTAACTGGGTAGGTGGGGGTCGATCTGACGAATTTCAAACGAAATTAGCATATAATACTTAATGTATTTGCATATTACAGTACATTATGTAGTATATGGAATATACAGTACATTAAATCTCTTTTTTTCCTCATTTTTTCGTCTCCAAAAGCTAATGCAAAAGTGAATTCTCAAAAGAAGATGGCGACGCCATAATCTCCTAAAATTGTCCATGAGCGTTTTTTAAAGTTCAAATAAATATTTATTATAGTACTTAATACATGAATACATAATATGTACTGTAATAATTTAGAAAAATGAACATACAATAAAAATTAATGTGAACTACTCTAACTGTATTTTTGCCTTTTTCAAAATGAAATGACCTTTTATTATTTTTTTTAATAAACCACCATGTACTGTATTAAGAAACGCTTGAAGAATCATGTGATAATGAATCGGAATTTTTAAGTTTTTAATTTTAAGCCCGGATTTCTTTCCTATTTCAATCAATAATTTAAAAATCTGTGGTTTGGCATGTAAAAATCCTCATAGAACATTCTTTATTTACTCTGCTATGGAATTTTGTTTAAAGCTTAACGTTAAAACTTTTAAATCCTTTCTATTATTTACATGAAGACGTTTGCTTTCCTTTATATTGTTTTTGCCAACAATTCTTTACTACATAATTGTATATTTGATACGAAAAATTTTGTGAAATAAGTGGAACTTTTGTATTTATAAAATACAGTATTTATAATGTTAAAAATAATTTTATTTGTGAATGTAATATACAATGTGTTGTTCAGTTAAAATAAATATTAGAATATCTTAGATCCCTAAACACCTTTAATTTATATTTACTTTATGAAGTTGTATTTTTATACTTTTTCATAATTAAAATATCCTGTTTCTATATAAATCATGAAGATATCCATACCCATCATGACTGGCTTTTAGATTAGCCTTATTTTGATTGGCTCATATTTCCTGGCTTCTATTGACAACCAATCACAACCCTTCTGGTCCTCATAGTTTAATATATAAAGGGGTGTTTGCTTGGAGGATACAAAATGCCCCAAATACCTACAAGTCAATAGGAATAGAAATTCTAAGGTAGTTGAAGGTAGATCTTTCGCTTCCGTTACCTCTGCTTCAGTTGGTAAGGGAGCTGTTGACCACAAAGAACTGGCTAAAATTCAAAGATTTCCGGGTAACTTAATGAATATGCTGAAAGAAAGTGGCAACGATTTGCCACAGATTACTCCAGTTGAGAGCAGGAAATAATCATGGTTAGACATCCGTATAAAGTACTAAAGCAAGGAAAACTACGATGCACTATATGGAATGCGAAGTATCATGAGTTCTATGATTTCCTCACAAGTTGGAATATCGACGTAGCCTTTTTGTGCGAGACTCACCTCAAGCAAAGCAGATCTTTCACCCTGCCAGGTTGTTATATATACAGAAAAGACAGGACCCCTAAAAAAAGCTACTGATCCAGGCTCTGGAGGGGCAGCTATTGTTATCAGAAAAGGCATTGATCATACTGAGATCGTCACTCCAGATTTAGTGAAAATGGAAGCAGTATCCGTTATCCTTAAAGATGTTGACGTTGGTGAGGTCAAGTTTACTTCCGTATATAACCCTCCAGGGCACAAACTCAACCCTCGTGACCTCGATGAGCTTTTGTCCGGACCCATTACAGTTATAGCAGGTGATTTAAATGCGAAGCACCCTCACTGGAATTCTAGATGCACAAATCAGAGCGGCTCAGTACTCTATAGATACATGTTAGACCAGATTGACACTTCCATCATCGGTCCCCTTGAAGATACATACTACTGTGATCACTCACCTGTTAGTGATGTGCTTGACATAGCTGTCCTCAACGGTTTTTTCAAACCATACAACATATACACAGTGAATGCCTTATCATCTGACCACCTCCCTGTTGCTTTAAATTTCGAGGAGATAAATATGGATCTGAGGGTAAATCTTCGTTACAAGCAGGACTGGAAATTGTATAGGGAACTTTTAAAAGATAGTAGCATTCCATATCAGGATCCAGACAGCAGCACTGACATCGACGAAAATGTCAAAAATGTCACTTGCACCATTCTCATGGCTTCCGATGCTAGTGCTTTTCCAGTTGATTACAAGCAGCCAGACCATTTTTAGCTTCCTCCCCGCATCAGGCAGACTATTCAGGAAAAAAATACTTACAGAAGACTGTGGCAACATACCAGGCTCCCGCATTTCAAGACGAAATACAACAGGCTATCGTGGAAAGTCAGCGAGCAGATCCAGGACTTACGGAATCAAAGGTGGAATGACAAGATCAAGAGTCTGTCCGTCCAAGACGATTCTCTTTGGAATACTGTCAGGGCCCTTAAAAACAACAGGGCCATTGAACTACCTCCTCTACTTACAGAAAGCAGCGATTTTGTTAGCAGTGACCAGGACAAGGCTCAACTCATCGCTGACTCATTGAAAAGTCAATTCAATACGCCCAAGGAGGACTGTCTGTAAATAATAATTATTATTAACTGGAGAAGCGTCTCCAAGCATAGGTAATGATTTTTAATTGAAAAATGGAAGGAAAAATTCTGCGACCTGGATTCGAACCAGGAACCTTGACTACCATGGCCGATGCCTCTACCAATTGGGCTATCGCAGACACCACGGACAGCCAAGCTGTCTCAAGGTGTCTTAAAGACAACCAAGTTGTCACGGTTGAAAGCCCAATGGGAGACGGGAACCTGGCCCGCAGATCGAGAATTTCTCCACTCCAAACAATCAGAAAGTTTGATGAACTCACAAGTAAATAATAATTATTGTTAACTGGAGAAGCGTCTCCAAGCATAGTTAATGATTTTTCAATTGAAAAATGGAAGGAAAAATTCTGCGACCCGGATTCGAACCAGGAACCTCGTCTATCATGCCTCTACCAATTGGGCTATCTGCGATAGTCGAGGTTCCTGGTTCGAATCCGGGTCGCAGAATTTTTCCTTCCATTTTTCAATTGAAAAATCGAGGATGTGTCTGGTTAATATTACTGGTGAAGTCAAGGAAGTATGTGACAAGTTTGGCTTCTCTCAACGCGCTCTTACTCGTCTTAATATCATTGGCACCTCTGAGATTTTGAACACGATTAAGCACCTGAAAAACAAAAAAGCAGCCGGCATCGACACCATCACCAACAGTGCTCTGAAGAATTTGCCTGTTAATGTTGTTTGTATTATCACCAGGATCATGAATGACTGCTGGCTAAACGGTCACTTCCCTAATGCCTGGAAGGACTCAATCATCCTCACTATTCCCAAGCTGGGACTTGATCCTGCTCTTCCCATCAGCTACAGGCCCATTAGCTTACTGCCAGTGCTCTCCAAGGTCTTTGAGCGAACTATTCTCAAGAGGTTCAACGACTTCTGAGAGGCAAACAACCTTATTCGTGAAGAGCAATTCGGCTTCCGCACATCTCACTCCTGTCAGCTCCAGGTATAAAGGCTTGTTGCTGATTTGAACGGTCCTCTCAATCTTTCTATGTTTGGTGGTATCATCTTTCTTGACGTTCAAAAGGCCTTTGATCAAGTCTGGCATGACGGACTCATTTATAAAATGATTACTTGTGGCTTCTCTGATGACCTGATTGCCTTGGTTAGCTCCTTTCTGACAAACAGGACCTTCCGTGTTAAGGTTGGTGACTCCTTGTCTGACCCTTCTGATGTTAATGCTGGTGTTCCCCAAGGCTCTGTCCTGGGGCCTGCCTTGTTCAGTTTCTTTATCCACGACTTTCCTAAGTTTACAAAGTGCAATCTTTACTTGTTTGCTGACGACGGGTCCATCATGACCTGGGCACGTAATCCAGTCCACGTCATCAGCCGTCTGCAAAAAGCTTTACACCAGTGTGAGAGCTGGTTCTCAAGTGGCGCTTACAGCTGAATGTTAACAAGTGTAAAGCCATGTTCATCACACGCAAACGCAAAAACCCTCCAAGGCCCCTCATCCTACATGGTAGGAAGCTTGAGTGGGTTAAAAATTATAAGTATCTCGGAGTTGTGATTGATTCCAAGCTCAAATGGAACGACCGTGTCCAATATTCGCTTAACAAGGCTAAGAAAGCGAAGTTTAGTCTCATCGTGCTACTGGGGCGAAACAGCGCTCTCAGAGTGGACAGCATACTCTTGTTATACAAGGTAGTGATTCGTGCAATTTTACTTCACGGTATGCCTGCTTGGGCTTCCATTTGCAAATCGAGATGGAAAGATCTTCAGACCTTCCAAAATGTTACCCTCCGGTCCATTGCTCAACTAGACAGAAGAGTTGCCAACAATCTCTCAGTGGGGATGACCCGCATTGGTTCCTATGTTCAGACATTTCTCAGGAACATGCTGCCCAAGATGGAACATCATGAAAATACCCTGGTTCCTGGTATCCTGGACCACTCACTCACTATCAGGGGTTCCCTCAGGTTTCGAAGACCCCGTCATATCTTGGATGTCAATTTCGAGAACATTAACAAGGCCGAGTTCCCCAACTACTGGATCTGCTAGATCCTAGTTTTTCGGACTCTCTATTCGTCAATCCACAATCCGATTCTCGTCCCTACCATGAAGGGGCTCTTTTCTGGATGACTTAAAGAGGTTCATCAGGCTTCTTTCCTACTTCAGTGTACTTCATTTGGTTTACTTTTTGGGCGAGCGTGTAAAGTGAGCTAAAGGCTCCTGGACCACTCGTACTACTTTTTCACTACACTGGTAGATTGTCGGAGGATAGCAGCTCACTCATTTGAGCCATTCTATTGAAACAGTTTCTAGATTACATTATTACATTTCTAGTTTAACCCGTTCTGGCTTTTCAGCTTGCACATCATTCATGTAAAAAATATTTTGGAAACCCCACACCCCTAGATACCCCGTAGCCCCCTCTCTCAGGTGTAAAAATGTGTATAACCCGAGAGGTATATTCGCGAAAACACGGTAATTAAACTTTTTATTGCCTGGTATTGTTAATACAATATATAATAAAAAATAATAATAGTGACAACAACAGGCGAAAACCAACCAGATAAATCAGATAATTAATACATATAATTATTAAATTATAATTTGTCACACTTTACTGGTTTATTTTAGCTCCATTCTTTCTTTTTTATTGTCATAATATGGAAACAAAATATTATTTTTAAATCTCAACAATAACTGAACAAAAATAAAAACATTAAGTAACTGATATTTATTTAACGTTAAGAAGAAAAATACAAAAGTGCCCAACAGGGGCCAGTGTGGTCAAAGACCGACGAGCTAGGTCCCTGTGGGCACAATATTATATCAATATGAAAAAGATACCAAATAACAGTTAGTAACCAAAAAACAACAAAAATAAAAACAAACTAAAAAGAAAAATAAAACAAAAAAATGAAAAAGAAAAAAACTATAAAAACTTAATAAGCAGATGGGGACGAATAAGGAAATATATTGAATAATATTTAACATAATACTACGAGTGAAGTATCGATAACTGATCTGTAAAATAAAAGATAATACAAATGACTTCAGATCAGCAAACTAGTATCGTCCAAAGATTAACTTAAACTAAATAACAATAAATAGCTAACAATTCTTGTCAGGTAACTTAATCTGCCATCATAACAGACAATTATAGATAACTTAGTTACTAAAAACTAATATCGATAAAATTAGGAGATATAGATTGTTAGTAAATCAGGGTGGAGCAGTATGTAAAAAGCAAACATTTTTTAGTTCTCTCCGAAATAACGCATAGGGACTGATAGACCGAAGTTCAGGGGGGAGTCGAGCCCAGCATTGAATCCCCGCGAATGAAACTCAACACCGACTGTAATTATGCCTTGAGAACGGCAGACGCAGGTCATTGGCAGATCTCGTAGAGTAGTTAAGTGCGTCTGAATTATGCAATACTGTTTTGGGGGTGGACACTACTAGTAAAGAATTTAAAACTTTAAATATAAATGAACAGGTTTGTATGACAAATAATTGATATATTGTTGGGATTCGTAGTATACTGAAATAGTGAGATACAAAGGAAGATTTAGGAAGAGCCAAAAGAGTTCGAAGGAACCACTTCTGTAATTTAAAAATTCTAGTTAAATTTATCGACGTGGCAGACCCCCAGAAAACGACACAGAAACAAAGTGGGGAGTGTATCCAGGTTTGGTAAAGTAAGAGGAGAATATTTGGTGGTGAATATTGAAATCTGAAAATCAAACCTTGCTTGCAGTTGAGTTTATTAAGTAGAGTGTCAATATGGCTATCCCACGATAAGTCGTGGGTGACGGCTAAACCAAGATACTTAAATGAGGCAACGGTTGATACGATCTTATTATCATAATAAGCCATTAATGCATCAGGTATGTTGTGCTTATTGCGTTAGAAAAAAACGTCATTACCTTAGTTTTCTCAATGTTCACGATTAATGAGTTCATGCCATTCCATGATTTTAATTTAGTAAGTGCTCATTAACTGTAATTAATAAATAAGTAACATCGGAATTGGCAATGATAAAAGTCAAATCATCAACATAGAGAATAGTTTTGGAATGAGGGATAGTAGAAAAAGTAGCGGATATATCGTTTATAAATAAGTTAAAAAGTAAAGGTGACAGAATTGATCCTTGTGGGACTCCTCCATTATAAGTTAAAAAGTAGGACTGATTTGATAGAAACCTCGCAAGCCAAGATGAGGGTGGTCCACGAACATTGTAGAAGTTATATAGTTTGTACAGTAAAAGGCTTATGGGCAGTGAGTCGAACGCCTTGGTGTAGTCGATGAAGGCAGCAGCTACCTAATTGTTAGCGGCCATTTCAGATGAAATATACTCCAAAAATTCATAACATGCTGACTCAACGCTTTTTTTAGGGGTGAAGCCATGTTGAATTGGGGAGATGAGATTGCAATCAGAAGCGAACAGGGATAACCGTGAAAAAAAGTTTTTCAAAAATCTTTGCAAAGACAGGAAGAGCAGTTATAGGCCGATAGTTTACAAATGCGGTGTGATCACCCTTTTTATAAATTGGAGTGACACTGGCGAGCTTAAGAAAGGAAGGGAAAATACCAGTTGTTAAAGAATGGTTGAAAATTAGTAAAAGAGGATAAGCTAATGAATTACGTAAAGAAATAATCACCTCAGAAAAAAAGTCTAGAGGATCAGGTATAGGAGAAGACTTAAAATAACATTATAGACCTCATCAGTAGAGGTTGGGAAAGCAAAAAATACAAGGAATATTATTATTTCTACAAAAAGGAGGATAATTAATAGTATCAGAATTCGAAAGAACATTAGTAGGAGGTAACAAAACATGTAAGAAATCACTTAGTAGAGAAGGAGAAATTTGGTCATTACACGCGAATAGTAAAGGGGAAGAATTAGTGCCACTGGCTAGGTTTTTCAGTAGTTTCCGTTTGCTATTGATGTTATATTAATAAATTAATAAACATCAGTAGCAAACTGTATACAAAATCATTATTAAAAGCTATATAACTTTTGGGGGGGGGGGAACTATTCAACAAGCCTAAATTCATAATTCCTAAAAATGAATGCAAAAAGTATGATTTTTATATCATATAATTTAGAACAAGGTCTTAAAAACATGATTTTTAAAAGCATCTAAAATAAGAAGAGTGCTTATGTCACACATCTAACCACACAGTGCTAAGGTCACAATTTTTAAATTCATTTTTAAAATTGATTTTCTAAATTTTTTTATAAAATTAACGTTTTTTAAAAATCTATTACAACATTGTCTGTTGCTATTAAAATGCTAAAATTGTAAGCACGCACTTTTCACTGCTCTGTATTATTCGTCACTGAAATACAACTGTGCTGTGTTTTAGTGTGTTTGATACTTCCTTGCATGAAAATGGCTGGCACTCGTCATGTAATATCTAAGGGCCAATGAG
Source organism: Rhysida immarginata (assembly GCA_023313115.1). Lineage (NCBI taxonomy): Eukaryota > Metazoa > Arthropoda > Chilopoda > Scolopendromorpha > Scolopendridae > Rhysida > Rhysida immarginata. Next base: position 84,190 of record JAHWFO010015187.1, read on the forward strand.
AATTCTCCATTTCAGCACTTGAAGAGGAAAAGGGGTGAATCTTTGGGTTATTTTAAGAATCTTTTGTCCTTGAGGATTTTTGAAGATACAGGGCGATAAAGGTTTTTCGACAAAAACAATCTTTTATTACTAATATACACTATATGATCAAAAATATCCGGACACCCCTCACAGATCATCGATTGGCCCAATGTCACATGATAATGACTTGCACATCATTTAAATAGCTTCCCACACCTTCAGACACAACTCTGCTTGGACATTGGCAAGAATGGGTCGTTCGGCAGAGCTCAGTGAGTTCCAACGTGGAACCATCGTTGGATGTCACCTATACGGCAAGTCCGTGCGTGACATTTCCAGCCTTCTTCAGATACCCAAATCAACAGTAGGCGATGTCATTATGAAATGGAAGACCCGGGGATCAACAACAGTTCAACAACGAACCGGTAGACCCAAGAAACTAACGGACAGAGACCGTCGAGTGCTTCGTCGTGTCACCCGCAGCAACCGGAAGTCCTCGGCGGAAAAAATTGCTACAGAGTTTCGAAACGCCTCTGCAAATGATGCCAGTACCATGACAATTCGTCGGGAACTGCAACGATGGGATTCCATGGCCGTGCTGCTGCCCACAAGCCCCACATCAGCAGGGTCAACGCCAAGTGACGTCTGGAGTGGTGCAAAGCCCACAGAAGCTGGACAATGGACCAATGGAAACGTGTAATGTGGACAGACGAATCACGCTACACACTCTGGCAATCCGATGGACGAGTTTGGGTTTGGCGCATACCTGGAGAACGCTTCTTACCTGAGTGCACAGAGCCCACAGTCAAGTTCGGAGGAGGAGGAGTCATGGTGTGGGGCTCATTTTCATGGTACGGACTGGGCCAGCTCGTTCCTGTGCAAGGAATCATGAACTCCGACCGTTACCTGAATGTTTTGGACAACTGTGCACTTCCAACGTTGTGGCAATTTTTCGGAAACGGGCCATTTCTCTACCAACACGACAATGCTCCGTGCCACAAAGCGAGGCGTGTACAGCAGTGGTTTGCGGACTCAGGGGTCGAAGAAATGGGTTGGCCGGCACAAAGTCCCGACCTCAATCCTATAGAGAGTCTGTGGGATGAATTGGAAAGACGCTTGCGGGCCAGATCACATCGGCCAACTTCTGTACCTGAACTGATTCTCGCTCTTCGGGAGGAATGGAGGAACATTTCGGAAAGTACCTAGCAACATTTGGTGGAAAGTCTTCCCCGAAGGGTGGAAGCTGTGATTCGGGCAAAGGGATGTGAAACGCCCTATTGATTTCCATGAAATCGTGGCTAGAGCGCAAACGTGCATTGGTCCGGATATTTGTGATCATATTGTGTACAAGTAAAGCTTCTTAATCTACAATAACTGCTGAAAATGACTACCACCAGCTAGGATGCATGAATCCAATCATCTCCACACTGATTGCTGAACGTTGTTTCTTATTGTATTACACTCATCACCTATCCAATATCTGAAATCTTATGCATTTTTCACTGGAGTAGTGTAAACTCTTAACGCCTTCAGATGGCCTCATAGAAAAAATCTTAAGGGATATAAGTTCAGGAACTAAGCAGGCTATAAGTGAGGTCCACCTCAACCAACCCAGTGGACTCTATATATTGCATTTAAAAACTCAAAAATGCGCTGGTGTACTATCGTTCATAAACCACATTACTTTTCTTGTTACCAATTGTAGAAGAGTGTTCCAAAAATTTCGTTACACCTCACTGGTAAGTTTTCCTGGTAGAAAAATGGTCGAATTAGCCAGTCACCCAGAGCTCCACCTTAGCGTTCAATGAAAACTGATGTTGAAAATAGTCTTTATGTACTTCATGTGGATTTTGTTCAGCCTACACATGGTGATTATGGAAAATCATTATTGAATTTCTTTAGAAATTTGCTTTATTGGTAAAAAGAATCTGCACCAGTAGTTGAGGAATTTGAACCAATGTTGGCAGATGCCATTGACAAAATGAAATGAAATACATGGAGAAAATCAGCAGGAATAAGTAAGTGCCTAAACAAGTTGAATGAGGGTACAAGAACTGGCATTTCAAAATTTCCACATTGTCCTGTTACTTAAATACAAATTGTTTGCAATTTTTCTAGTAGAAATACCTGAATCTTCCTCTACAATGTTCATCACATTTTCTTCCACTTTTACCATTCTTACTTCATTGGCCTTCCGTTATGCTTAAAAGTGCCTGTTTCATGAACACGTTGATGAACACTTGAAAAAAATTTTTTCTATCAGGACATGACAGTTGGGAAATCGTTCACTGCACAACTGCCTATAGTGCCCGGCATGAAAAAAAAAGGAAACTGGCGCATGTGTAAATGAAAACAATCTCGCTCTACCAATCAGAAACGGACAAGAATCGGAGTATTACTTCTACTGATGCCAGGAATTGATAACACCCCGTTTCCAGACGTTGTAGCGCTAATTTTTTCCCTCTTGTATAATGCAATCCCACAAATTTAGGTGGTTTTTCAGGTCAAAATTTTTCGCATTATAGTAGAATATTTACGGTAACTGATAGTGTTTTCAATATCTTCGCTAACCTGGTGAGAGTGAAAAAAATATATCCTTTTTTAGTAATGAGAATGTTGTTAAAAGATACCAGTATTGTTTTTGTTGAAAAACCTTCATTACTTTGTATTTTTGAAACAAAGTGGCATTCTGAAAATCATCAAAGGACAAAAGATTCTTAAAAGAACCCAAAGAATTACCCCTTGAATTTTTTTTTTTTTTTTAATAAGAGTGTTCTCACAATGTCAGTAATTTGTGATTATGTTCGCATGTTACTTAAACGAGGCTTTATTCATAGATTCATCTTTATATTACAATATATTTAGCATTATTTGAAAAAATTATGTCATTTTTATTAAGTTTAACATCTAATGTGAGCTGGTTGCAAAACCATAATTAATAAACTAATACAGTATTAAATATTCATATCCTTTTTCTTATTTTTAGTATGAAGTTAATCTTTTAAAATTGGTTAAAAAAAGAAGAGAGGTAAACAAAAATTCTCTATACAATTCATTACATAAATTTCAGTTAATTTAACAATTAAAATATCCTATATATATATATAATCCTAAATATTTTTTCTGTATGTATAGCAAAGAAGATTGACAGACAAGAAACACGATATTGATCTGTCCATTGCAGCAAGAATCAATAACTTGTACAAGGTATTAAATGTTATCTTGGCGTAAGTTATAAGACCAAATATGAACCCTCTTCGTTTTTAAAAAATTTCAAGCTGTATAATTATTTCCAAGCAGTCAAACCTCTGTACATCCGTGAGCTTTTATAAAATTGTCATTTTTTGTCTTTCTCTGATATTATGAAATTCTGATATTACGAAATGATATTTTGTTCCTTAGGATTTTGTATTAAATGGGCTATGGTGTACTATGTGACAAGTGTTTAGGATTGTGGCTTTCTGTAAAGTTTTATAAATATGGATTTATATTATCGTCAGGCTTTTGGTCACTGAGTGTACAACAATCAATCTCAGAAAGAAAGACAGGAACAATGGTACTTGGTTAGCTTCTCACATGTGTTTCATTTTGAGTGCAAATTATGTATTTTTAACAAATATCGAGGGGCGATTCCTGGAATCAGTACAAGAAAGAATGTCCCTATGAACATATCAAAAAGGGGAGAGAACTTCTAAGCCACCAGGAGATTTGAAATACTGGATACATATTTTGGCTACCAAGTAGCCATCTTCAGCGATAAGAGGCAGAAGTCACTAAAGAAAATAAAGCCTTAGTGAGGGTAGGGGGAGGGGCAATTGCCAAGAATATCTCCCATTAGTTAAGCGGAAGGGAAATTAACGACTATTGTACAAGTTTAAACAGTGGGCCAATAAAATAAGAAGATATCTTGTCAATGGGAGGAAAGGAAGTAAACTAAGACAAGGGTTAGAAAAAAAAATAATAATTGAAAACAAATAATTAATAAGGGACAAAAAGCAACTAAAAATAAAGCATAATAAACAAATTGAAAGAAAAAAATAATAATAAAAATAATAACAATACGGATAATATGAAAAACAATAAGAAAAGAACAAGATAATATCAATTCAAGAAATCAAATGGAGCAGAGTTTGAGATCTGCCCTTTGTCCAAATTTAACAAATTTTTAGAATCCCTTTTATAGATTTCTATACTCTCAAAGCTGTCTAATTGATTTCTTGAATTGACAGATCTAAGTAACTTAAAATTATCTGAACTAATACCATGATCAGTGTCCAGAATGTGTTTGGCGATGCTTGATCTGTCCGACCTGCCATATTTTACATAAGCTAAATGCTCTTTCCACCTTTTAATAATAGTTCTGAAGCTCTGCCCAACATACCGTAATTTCACGCGGATAGCCCGCGGGCTATCTGTGTTTTTTTCATCTGAAAAATGGTTCTGCGGATTATCTGAGAGGCGGACTATCTGGGAATAAGTTTTTCCAAATTGCAATAAATGGTAAACCTATAAAGTGACTTCCGCAAGATGAGTAACAGAAATAGATGAGAAGTTTACAAAATAATATATTTCACAAATTTGCCCATTTATTTCTGATAGTAATTTATGAAGTACAGTGGTCCATTTTTT
>JAHWFO010015189.1:0-16962 GCA_023313115.1 Rhysida immarginata
CGAATTTCGGGTTTTTTCCGCAATTCATTTTTCTTTCTAACGTAACTCTACTATCCTCTGACATTAAACAACAAAGCAAGGGTAGAGAAATTTTAAGAAAACCAGGACCCCCAATGATCGAAATTCGATCACATTTCTGAGAAAAAAATATACCTGTTATTTTTATAGCTTCAATCTTGCTTATTAATAAATTTTGAAGAAAGAAAAATAGACAGCACTTAAAAAATATCCAAAATGCATTTCTGACACTCCAAATTCATTTCAACGCAAAGATCAGTTTGAAAATTTCTCGGAACAATATCTAGAGCACATATAAAAGAAAATTTTGGTATATCTATCGATATATTATCATCATTTATATTTACGCTTAATTGTCTCTCCCTATCTATGCGTTTCCCCCCCCCCCCTCTGTCCTGTCAATGTTCTTCCTCGAGGAACTTAAATTACCTTTTAAAAAATAAAATATATCATTTGAACCTCATTTGAAATTACATTTGGAGTGAATGTCATTTAAATAGAGAAGAAAAAATTAACTTACCAATTTGAGAGCAATAAATTATTCACAAAGCAATTTGAAATGAATACAACTATTCTCTCACAATTTCAAAAATGACGAGCAAGCAACGTTATTCAAATGAACATCAACAAATGATTTGAATTAGTTTCATACAAGCAGAGGTACCCGGCGTTGCCCGGGACAATTACACTTGTAGGTAAACAGAACAATCACAAAAAATTAAATAATAACTCCCAATTGTTTAAATAATAACTCAGTCAATAAAACAGAGAGCAAAGGGACTATCCATTCTACGAAAAATACGAAAAACAGGAATTATAGGTGATATACCGGAACTTTATCTAAACTCTTCCTGACTTGCCTCACAACTGCAGAGCATCACCAGATACATAAGACTCAAGTTTTTCTTGCCCTTGACGTAGAAGCTATTATACCCTCTTGCTCTATTCGAAATTCCCGTTGTTCAGATGTTTCAAATGCCCGTATAGCTTTTTCTGCTTTAGTTGCAGAATATCTCTGACCAATAGTCGTTCTTCTCTTTCTCTTCCAGGCACAAATTTTTGCCAGTCGTCTGGACGTTTGATAGGGAGCTCAAGGGAGACACGCGTGACTCCTTTGCCTCATCAATAGATGCTGCCTTATTAATGTTCTGTCATTGCATCATCATTTCATGCATATTATTAATAATTCTTGGAAACGAACGTTCAATCATCGCATTACCAACATTTCAGTTTCCAAAATATGCACATTGCCACAGAATATAGTCAAAATGTATTTTTATGAAAAGTTTGGATCTAATGTGCTACCAAATAAGCTAGGTGACAACCCCGGCGTGGCTCGGACTTTTTTTTGGATTAAATTTTGCAATATCTTAAAAATAAACACAAAAAACGCTTAGAATTAATACAGTAAAAATTCTTAATGAAAATTTAAAAAATATATATAAAGGCTCACGATGGATGGACCTCTCCAAGGACGCCACTGCTAGTCTAAATAATTTTTTAGCCACGTAATCTTACTTTAGATATACACTTGATGTTGTTGCAATTTCCACTCTTCTCTCGATGTCTTGAAGCAAAACTTGGCCATTCATCACTTGGTGTGGTCTACCGGTCGCCTATTCTATTTACTTGCTTACCATTTGCTTAATACAGCACGGAGCTAAAGGAGTGCTTCATCTGTCGTCTTTCCACTCTTTCTCAATAGTCTGCTTACTCTCCATTATCTCCAGTTACTGATCCTTCTTAAAGATTTTGAAGAAACTGTTAACTACTAAGAACTCTCTTTTCTAAGAAACGCCTGATTAATAGAAATTCTATGCATTGTTACAAATTGAAACATCTATTTTGCATAAACTTTGCCTTGCATTGTTGGTCTTGAGATATATATTTCTGATCCTTGCATAGTGTTGGTGCATTGCGTGTTGACACCATTGTTGATAAATATTGTTGCACAAACTTTTCCTTGCCTTGTTGGTCATGAGATATATATTGTTGGTCCGTACAGAGTGTTTGTGAATTGCGTGTTGATACCTATTGTTGCATAAACTTTGCCTTGCCTTGTTGGTCATGAGATATTTCTCATTAATATGCCTTGCCATAACCATGGATATCGATTTTTCATTAATAATTATTATTTCGAAATCTGAGGTAGACAGTGACCTTCCTCATGGTTTGAAGGTCAAGTATGCCAAATTTCATTAAGATCGGAATAAAACTGTAGATTTGTATAAAAAGCAAATAAACCCACAAACAAACAAACATCCTTCTTTATATATGTAGATAGATTTGACATCTAAAAAAAAAAAACAATAAAAAGGCAATGCTGCATGCGTTGATAACTATGGCGCACAATCTATTCCTTAATGTTAGCTTTTTTGAAACGCTTTTACCTGTGTTTACGTAAACAAATATGCAAAAAAATATATTGTGCACATCTACAGCACAGGACCTTTCCAACCATATACGTTTCATTCGTATTCGTCCACCTTAACACAGGGAAAAGTGTACAACAAAATATGCGTTACCGTATTTATTTATAGATTGTTTTAAATAAAGCAACAAAGCGTGGAAAGAGAATGTTTTAGCAAATTATTATCGCCAAAGGAATAATTCTATGAGAAATGAATATGAGAAATGAATTCTAGCCAACATTTATCCTAAAGGCGGATGAGTGACATCTTATGTAAATATGTTATTTACGAGTATTTCTCCCGTGAAAAAATCTCGGGACCGTAAGAAAATTTATTACAATACATTAAATTCGAGCAACAATTAATTGCAATGGCTATGTGCAATGAAAATAGTATCATAAAATGCGACCTAATTAATGTCATCTCTCTGTGCTCAAAGGAAATTCATGCTGAATTCTAATGGTATGATAGAGGAGGATAAGATAGAGTACGCAAAGTCACTATCTATTTCATTAGCAACTGCTCGCAACAAAGTTCCTCTTATGGAAAATTATATATCTGAAAATGGTAAATGACACGGTCTTTGCATTGTAAACAGCGCCGCTTCACTCTCATCGTCCCCAAATCAGAGTTGGTTATTTTCCTCAATGTCGGCATCCGAAATGATCAATGCGGAGGCGAATGTGCCATCTATCTTATTCTACTCTTTGATGGTTACGGACATTCGTATTTATTATTATTAGTATTATTATTTTTCTGTATATGCCCTTATAAAAAAAACTCGTTATATGTTATTGTAGTCTTTGTTGTTTAAGTAGTAATTTGTTGTCCTTTATTATTCAGATGCCAAAGTTTTATTTTAATGGTTACTTTAATGCCCTAGGGTCTTATATTAAAAAAACTAAACTCTATTTGCAACAACAAATAATGCATGTAAACACGAATGAAAATAAAGATAATTAATTTTTGAGGTTGTATCACATATTCTTTATATGCAATAGTAAAGAAAGTCATTAAATTTTTTTTCGCAATTTTAATCTCGTAATTGGACCAGATAATACGATCAAAAAATTTGTTATTCTACAGAAAGGCCGTGTTCGTAAACTGATCCAAAATAAACTACGCTCACTAAGCTCGGAGAACGCTCTCGAAAAGCAAGATTTTACTAACGTCGAGATATGGGAAGCGAGGAATTTACGAACGCATTTGGAGCGAGCTTCCTCTGAGCGCTCAATTTACGAACACGGCCAACTGGTTAGTAAGATTTCAGTTAACTGACGGGTACAAATTCTATTACTCCCAAGTCATTAATGATATCCTATATAAAATATTAGAGAAATGAGAAAGTGTTGCTTTAAAAAAAAGAAATTAAACCTGTTTATAGCTAAAAGTTTTAGTTTTTAGCCAGTTACGAAGGTTAAATCCCGTTTTAAAAACGGGAATTTCTTTTTCAAGAAAAACTATTAATGGGAAAAACGAAACGTTTGAATGTTTTATTTCTTGAAATATTTTTGATTTAATTACTTTTGAGTACGCAAATAGAAACTGAGACATCCGGTGATTGTCTGTATTGTGCTGTGTCCACAAATTTAATAGGCAGTGAAAAAATTTCCTTAGCTCTGAGGTTCGCTGTTGTGTCAGTGATTACCAGAGACTTTCAATAGGGAGACATGTCATTTACTTAATTTTCATGTAATACGAGCTCTTAGGTGTTTCATTGGATATGTTCAGATGGCGCTGTAACGACGAAGACGACGTCATAGTTTCGATTATAAGTTTCGCTAGATGTTCAAAGTTTAGCAACGATCAAATCGACGAGCGAAAATCATCATAAACCTTGAAAAATTGTTTTTCTAAAGCATGTCTGGTCAGTAATGTGATGCAAAATTTCGTGCCCAACGTCGTTGTGTAAAGCACCTTTCGTTCTTTAGATTTCCAACGGATCCCGAGGTACGTTTATTTACAGTAAATGTTATTTATAAACTATCAGAGTTACCCGGCGTAACCCGGAATAATTACACTTGTAGGTAAAGAGAATCTCAAAAAAATAAATTATAACTCCCAGTTGGTTAAATAATAACCCAATCAATATAGAATATAGTCAATATGTATTTTTAGGAAATGTCTGGATCTGATGTGCTACCAAACAAGCTAGGTGATAACCCTGGCGTGGGTCGGGGTTGTTTTTTTTTTAGATTAAATTTTTCATTTCTTAAAAATAAACACATGAAAACGCTTAGAAATAATACAGTAAAAATTCTTAATGAAAATTCGAGAAAAAATTTTTTAAAGGCTCACAATGGATGGACCTGTCCAAGGATGCCACTGCTAGTCTAAATAATTTCTTACTCACGTAATCTTGATGTTGTTGGAATTCCAGTCTTTTCTCGATGTCTTGCAGCAAAACTTGGCCATTCATCACTTTGTATAGTCTAACGCTCGCTGATTCTACTATTTACTTGCTTAACCATGTGTTCAATACAGCAGGGAGCTAAATGAGTGCTTCCTCTGTCGTCTTTCCACTCTTCCTCAATAGTCTGCTAACTCTCCATGATCTCCAACTACTGATCATTTTTAAAGATTTTCAAGAAATTGTTAAGTACTAAGAACTCTCGTTTATAAGAAAAGCCTGAATAACAGGAATTCTATGCATTGTTACAAATTGAAACTTATCTATATTGAACAAATTTGCGTTTCATTGTTGGCCATGAGATATATATTGTTGATCCCTGCATAGTGTTGGTGCATTGCGTGTTGATACCACTGTTGATACCTATTATTGTACAAACATTTACTTGCATTGTTGGTAATGAGGTATATTGTTAATATATGCATAGTTTTGGTGCATTGCGTGTTGATACCATTGTTTATAACTATTGTTGCACAAACTTTGCTTTGCATTGTTGGTCATGAGATATTTCTCATTAATATGCCTTGCCATAACCATGAATAGCGATTTTTTATCAATAATTATTTTTTCTGAGGTAGACAGTGACCTTCCTCGTGGTTTGAAGGTGAAATATGCAAAATTTCATCAAGATCGCTATAAAACTGTAAATTTGTATAAGAAACAAACCCACAAACAAACAAACATCCTTCTTTTTATATATAGACTAGCAGAGGTACCCGGCGCTGCCCGAGATAATTACACATGTAGGTGAACAGAACAATCTCAAAAAATTAAAATATATATCCAAATTGGTTAAATAATAACTCAATTAATGCAACACAGAGCAAATGGATTATCCATTCTACGAAAAATACGAAAAACAGGAATACTTAGTGATATACCGTGACTTGATCTAAACTCTTCTTGACATGCCTCACCATTGCGGAGCATCACCAGATACTTTAGACTCAAGATTTTCTTGTCCTTTACGTAGAAGCTCTTATACCCTCTTGCTCTATTCGAAACTCCCGTTGTTAAGATCTTTCAAATGCCCGTATAGCTTTTTCTTTTTCTTGGAAACGCACGTTTAGTCATCGCATTATCAGCATCTCAGTTTCCAAAATATACACATTCCCATAGAATATAGTCAAAATGTATTTTTATGAAATGTTTGGATTTGAAGTGCTAACAAATAAACTACGTGACAACCCTTGTATGGATCGGACTTATTTTTAAAATTTTGTAATATCTTAAAAATAAACACATGAAAACGCTTAGAATATATACAGTAATATTCTTAATAAAAATTCGATAAATTTTTTTTTTTAAAGGCTCACAATGTATGGACCTCTCCAAGGATGCCACTGCTAGTCTAAATAATTTCTTACTCACGTAATCTTAGATTAGATGTATACTTATGTTGCTGCAATTCCCACTCTTCTCTCGATGTCTCGAAGCAAAACTTGGCCATTTATCACTTTATGTAGTCTAGCGGTTTGCCGATTCTTCTATTTACTTGCTTACCATTTGCTCAAACAGCACAGAGCTAAAGGATTGCTTCCTCTGTCATCTTTCCAGTCTTTCTCAATAGTCTGCTAACTCTCCATTATCTCCAGTTACTGATCATTTTTAAAAATTTTTAAGAAATTGTTAAGAACTAAGAACTCTCTTTTCTAAGAAAAGCCTGAATAACAGTAATTCTATGCGTTGTTACGAAGACGGATAGCCTTCGAGATGTACAGCTACAGATGCATTTTGAGAATCCCATAGACTGCGCAGCTACATGTATTTCAGCAGCTACAAATTAAGGATTCAGAGTGACTGCTGAAATGAATACAGTGCAATAGCGTAAAATTCTTTGGCCATCCGCCATTAACACAAAATTAACATCTAATGTAACGTATTAGGGATTCACTTAAAAAGGTCAAACGATAAAATAGAAATCAAAGAATTATTTCAATAATATTAGTAGCTACAATTCATCGTTTGCGATGGTCAGTTCTGCAAATTGAAACTTATCTATATTGCACAATCTTTGCCTTGCATTGTTGGTCATGAGATATTTCTCATTAATATGCCGTGCCATAACCATGAATATCGATTTTTTATCAATAATTATTTTTTCTACGTTTGAGGTAGACAGTGACTTTCCTCATGCTTTAAAAAATTATAATAGAAGTAATTAACAAGATGTCAAGCCAAAAAAAAAACAACAATTACATGGCAAGTAAATTAAAAAATAAAACATTAATATTATTGGAAAATAAAACTAACTAAACCCGATAAAGATTTTCTCTACCGAAAATACTCCGCAAAAAGGGTCGATGCAGAACCGAAGGTAGTCCGTATAGAGATGACTTGAGCGTACCGCGGATGGGTGACATTAGAAGAACTAGAACTAAACCAAATAAGGTTGCGATCTTCAAGGAAAGGTTTTTAAATATGCATATAATGCAAAAAAAAACACGAAGTCTTCCTCAACTAGAAAAGAAAATCAAATAATGAATTCAAAATCTACTTGCCAGAAGAACGCACATCCACGAGGTTCAACAAAACGAAATGGCGACGCAACCTGAAAGCGTTACGTGGACCCTTTAATTATAGCCAGGGAGGGGGCCACGGTAACAACCCAAATAAGACTCGTAGAAGGCCGAACTCTAAGCTTGTGTTTGCATCCATTAAATGATAAAGTCGAAATGGACACTGACGTACAAATACACCCGATCAACAAGCGACTCTGAAGGTTCCCCAAGCGATGAGGGACACTCGGAGTGCCAAGAGACTTCAAGTCTAAAAAAAAAATTAACGTTAAACGGGAAGGTAAAGCTTCAGTTCCTTTTTGGCGCGCTACAGTATAAAGATGTCTCACGAACGAATATAACCTAATGTGCTATTGGAATTTTCAATGCTAAGATATGGCATGTAATATATCAAACAACTCGTAACAACGTGTTATGACTGAATATATCATGTAAAAGAAAAACCATTAAGGAATGACATAACCAAGTACCAAAAGGTTAAACTTAACCATTTGCAAACCACATTTTTATTGCCCTATGTTAATATTGTAAGTTTCTAATAGGCAATAATGATACCATTAAAACACGTACCTTTGAACCAATTTGGATTATCATTAATTTTAACTTGCATTCATTTATGACACATCATTCCAAGTTGTTTGATATATTACATACTATATTTTAGCACTGAAAGTTCCAATGAACCATAATGGTTCCAGTAAACCAGGTTCCTTGAAACCAATTTCGACTGTCATTAATTTTACGCTATATTCATTCATGACATCATTTCAAGTTGTTTAATATACTACATGCCATATTTTAGCATTGAAAGTTCCAATGAACCATGATGGTTTCACTAAACCAGGTTCCTTTGAACCAATTTCGACTATCAATAAATTTACGTTATATTCTTTCATGATACATCATCCCGATTTGTTTGATATATTACATGCCTTATCTTATCCTTGAAAATTTTTGAGGGTATCATAAGAGTACGATTATGCTACGCGTCCACTGGCAGAAATAACCTAGTTATTTAAGTTCTTGATCTTTAATATCCAGGTTATCTGTGGGTGTCCATTACAAAAGATCCCAATTACAAAGAAAACCTGGTTATTTAACCTAGATAAAAAAAGTTAGGGGAAAATATCTTAGTTATTGATTTCATAACTGAGACAAATGAGTCATAACCGTGATAATTTCATCTTCCTTTAAAATGGCGGCAGATTCTCTCGCTTCGCTCACAGACAGAAATTTTGCTAGGAAACCTATTTTGTTGTGTGTTTAGAAAAAATAATATTGCGACAGAAATCATAAATTCATCGCCGATCCTCTTTTGTGAACATCGATTTATCTTAGTTTTATCGCTATTGAAAACATCGTAAGCCGCGACCGACGGCCCACTTAGATCAAAGGCGCCAAGATGTCACAAAATGGACAGTATGACGAGGCTGACCAACACCACCTCTACTCAAAGCCTGAGCGCGAAAATTTCATACTACCTAGTCATAATTTAGGGCTTATTATCGGTAGAAAGGCGATTAAAGATGACTACCTATGACGTTTTACCAATGTATGACGTTTCCGCTCTCAGGCTTTCTCTTTAGGTGGTGTTGGGCTGACGAGAGAACATTAAGAACGTCGTAATAAACTAGTTCTTTTCCTCTGCAGTGGACACCACAAAAGGTTTGAGTTTTTAAAAAACCTGAATCTTTCAGTTCTAGAACTTAAATAACTAGGATATTTTTGGCAGTGGACGCGTAGCATTAGAGCACGTGCCATTGTTTCGATTACAACCATTTTCAAAATGGTTCTTTCCCGGAACCATATTTATCAATTGGCGAAAATAGTAATTTATATCCATTAATTTTACGTTATATTCATTCATGATACATCATTTCAAGTTGTTTGATATTACATGTCATATTTTAGCATTGAAAGTTCCTATGGACCATAATGGTTCCAGTAAACCAAGTTCCTTGGAATCAATTTCGACTATCATTAATTTTACATTATATTTATTTATGGCTAATCATGCATATCTTACCATTGAAAATATTTGAGGGTGTCATAAGAGTACTATTAGAGCACGTGCCATTGTTTCGATTTCAACCATTTTCAAAATGGTTATATCCCGGAACGATATTTATCAATTGGCCGAATGGATTTTTTTTCTGTTCGTACCCTTTTAGTTGGTGCTGTTAATCTTCGTATAATTGTTTATTACTTTTGTTTATTTGTTTCGTTTGATTATGAAGTATATTAAAAGTATTTATAAATTTACTTAGATGTGTTGTATACAAGTTTGTTTAGTATTTATTGTAGGCTAGTATTGACTTGTATAAACTATAAGTGCCCCTGCTGATCCATCTTAACTTTATTTTAAACTAACCCTACCTTTGATATTTGTTATGCTTATTAACCCAATTTGATTTCTGTTTTGTATTTTGTTTTTGAGCCCTCAATGATCTAACTTGTCGGTTCTTTGTACCATACAGATATTTGTTGGGCTTTGTTGTAACGATTATTAACCTTCTTTAAATAAATAAATAAATAAATAAATAAATAAATAAATAAATATTTATTATTTGGCGAAATTAGTAATTTATTTCTGCTTCTGTCTCGTCATTACGATTTGTTTGATATATTACTTAATATATCTCTGCATTGAAAATTCTTAGTTGGGTTCATGAAGGTACCATTTGTGCAGGTGCTATTGCACCGATTTAGATATTTTAGACTGGTCCGTGCCATGTACCATATTCATGGACTGACGAAAATAGTAATGAATAACCGCTTCTATCTCTTCATTACGATTTGGTTGATATATTTACTTAATATATTTTCCCACTGAAAATTGCAAGGCGGGAAAATTGAGGTACCATTTGTGGAGGTGCCAATGTAACGATTTAGATAATACCGGTATTTGTGATTGGTTCGTGCCATGAACCATATTCACTGACTGCCGAAAACAGACAGACAAACAAACAGACAGACTCGTTTCCTTACACTGAAAGCATTAAGAATCTTTCAGTACTTAATAGTTGAAATTGATTTAGTCACGTGCCCTCATGGTACCATATGTAATGTTGGAACTTTCAGTGCTAAGATATGGCGTGTAATATATCAACCACCTCCTTACGAGTTATGAGACCTATTGTTATCCATAGGTTATTTGTATCAAGAGCATATTGCTGTTAGGTTTAATAGTACCTAAAACTAAGTACTGTGAGTCTTACATTTTTCGTTTAAATTCTCTGTATACATTAGTCTATTTAAATAGTAATTTACAATTTAATTTTCATATGTATATATTTTTTCTAAAGTCTTTTAAAATGCAGGTTAGTTCTGTGTCCATAGCACGAAAATGTTCTCCCTTTATCCGCTTCGGCGGTAAAATCACTCTTGTTTCCTATATTTTCTGCATCGCTCTCCGCGATTCTCCGAGCTCGTGCAGTATTCATGTGTGACGTTACGGCCGTTCGCGAAGCATAAGTATCTTGTCTTATGACTACAGCTGCCGCCACATAAATTGATCGACAGGATGACGCCATTTCTAATGCCAAACAATAGACGTTAACGTGAAGTAAATTCCTTAGTTATTCCATGAAAGCATCCGCTTTCGTTTTCGAAACATTACTTTCTTATTTATATTTAGTTTCTATTTTCGCTTTTTTTAATAAATTAAAAAATGATGCAGAATAGTCGATTCGAAGGCAATTTGTTTAATTTTATGACTTTTAATAGGCTTTCCAAGTTTCAAAGATATCTCCTCTTTACTGTAGTAGAACAAGTGCATCATGGGTAAAATCCAGACAAAGCATATTGAAGAGAAGACTTACTGCGCATGTGAAAAAGATCGTTCAACTTACGTGGCAGCAGCTATAGAGTTAGAAACCTTAAGTAAAAACATATTTTATTTATGGTTTCATTGTTATAAAAATGTTTTTTTTTATATACGTGTTTTAGTTTAAGAGTTATAAAGACCTAAAAAAGCGTATTTAATGATTTATGATATATTGGGGATTATCAGACCTAAAAGGCAAATTATAATTGCATTTTGTCCTACACCCGAGAGGCCGATTGGCTTCTTGTGATATTATCTTAATATCTGTTATAGCTATATTCGGCTGAAATCAACCATGCCAAAAGAGAAGAGATCTGCACGTACAAAATGCCAGCAGTAAATCCATGAATTTGGAGACATGTTCTCAACAGATGGCAGTCTTTTCTGCAAATGCTGTAAAAAAAGATCACATATGTCACAACATTTAAACGCTTCCATTCATTTAGTATAAATAAATCCCATGCAGAAATTGCATAAAAAAACTTTGCTTCTACAGTCCCTATCACCATAGGGGAATCAAAGGTTAGAGTATCCAACAGAACTTTGCACATTTATGTAAGAACGAGTTTCTTATTGACAGCATAAAAAATTTGGAAGGATTGCCTTCCATAAAGCAGTTGCTATTGTGTTGAAGGTTGTGGAAGCAATCGAATAAGTGCCAGTTTCACCTACACAATTACTTATCCTTGCAAAGCTAAAAGATGTTCTTGATAAAAACCCAGTTTGGTATGTAGTATCAGGTCATTGCATATCAAATGTCGGATTTCGAAATGGGTTCCGCGCTTCAGCACGGTTTCCACGTTTAGTAGCAAGTACCCATAACAAAGTGGTACATTCCCAGAGATAAACCTATCAGCGACCAGCTGCTTGAAATTTGCTTGTCTGCGATAATATTTAATTGCGTTTGAACCCAAGCGAAGATAGTCATGACTTCATACGAATTACGTGTGATAATGTATTACGAGTTCAGGTTGAATCATACTGCATCCAACGCCTCTCGAAAAATCAATAAAGTATTCGGTGTAGGCAGTATAAACGAACGTACTATCCAACATTGGTTCCGAAAATTCCGTGCGGGAGTGACGGACCTGGCAAATGAGACGTAGAGCTTGGCTTTGTTACCCAGCTCGCGTTTCGTTATCATGGATCGCCACACTTCAGGTCTGACACAGCTTGCTGCACGGATCCGAGTATCCAACTCTATTTCCTGCCGTCCATCACTCGTGAATGCAATCCCGAGATACTTGAACTTCTCCACTTGTCGCAATGGGCTCCCCTAACATGGAGAGCGCACTAAGCAGGCTGTCTTGAAAAGACCACAACCTTAGTCTTAGCCACACAGATTCACATTTGGCTGCAAACCGGTCTAGTGCATGCTGAAGGCTAGTGCCAGAATACTCAAGGAGAACAGGGACAGATAATTTCTCTAAAGGAAGTTTACTCTATTGCAAAAACCATATAAAAATAATTTTTTTACAGTTATTAGCTTATTAGGTACTGTACCCTCACTTTTTTTTTTTTAGCTTGAGTAGCTACACGCTCTAGAATTTGTATTCTCTTATTTGTTATAGAATAACTTCTTACATCTCTCCGAAGATTTTAATAAAAGAAAATGATTTATTTCTTTTTATTTACTATTTTTATAACTGTCCCCCTTGAAATGTGAATCATTAAGGAAAGCATCGTAGCTGAAGAAAAAGACAGGCCCTGGTCAACACCTCCTAGAGAGAAGGACTGCAGACAAAAGGTGTATACATTGTTACATCATCGAGCGGCTACTGGTAATCGTATTTCTACCAATAATAAGCCATTAATTTGGCCGCTTGATGATGATATATCAATGTATACACCTTTTGTCTGCAGGCCTTCTCTCTAGGAGGTGTTGCCGTAGCACGGAAAAGTCACCTGATTTTCTTAGTCGAAGTAACAATGTAACCTTCGTTGTTTCTATCTTGGATTTTAGCAATCAGGGTTTTTCGTTGCTGATAACAATGAAGGTTACATTGTTGCTTGGACTAAGATGATCAGGTGACTTTTCTGTGCCAGGGCAATACCACCTCTCCTCAAAGCCTGAACGCGAAATTTTCATACATTGTTACATCATCATACGTAGTCGAGGCCAACGAGAGACAGGCCAGGGCACTCAAAAGTCACATGATCATCGGAGACCGGGCAACAATTCATCCTTTATTGTCTCCATCTTGGATTTTAACAATCAGTATTTTTTCGTTTGTTGGAAACAATGAAGGATGGATTGTTGCCCGGACCCCGATGATCAGGTGACTTTTGAATGCCCTGGTCTATCTCTCGTTGGCCTCGACCTAGTCATAATTTAGGGCTTATTATTGGTAGAAATGCGATTAAAGATGGTGGTGTTGGCCAGGGCAACACAACACTTCCTAAACAGAAAGCCTTGATAGTCTTTATTTCTAGGAGGTGTTGGGCCTGATAACGGAAACGTCATACATTGTTACATCATCATTAGTCGACCATTGTTAATCCTCTTTCTACCAATAACTGTGTGTGCAACGCGTGCCAACGGGCACTTGCAAAAAAGAGCTCAGTGAGTTGATTAGTCGGAAGTTAACATTGACCATGTGCCTGCTCTGCGGCCACATTGGTGAGGCGCTACTTCGCGGTAGTGTTGAATGTTTAGACCGTCAGCTGTTTTGCCGTCTATAAGATGTTTCCAGAGAGTACCGCGCGCTGGCAACCGACATCAATCCCCACAACCTTCAATTTAACATCATTACGGTGGAGCACGAATGCTACAAAACAAATGAGAACTCCAATTGCAAACTCAATAAGCGAAGCGTCTCCAACCACGTCGTATATTCAATGAAAAAAATTCTATTTGGCGCGCTTTTCTATTGTTTACATTTCATTTTTCATTGTTGAATCGATTTTAGAGGAAAAAAGAATTTTTTCTTATGGGAAATCATTGAGAAAATACTTTTTCTGGTGATTATTCCTCGATGGCTTGATCGATTTTTCTGAAAATACTTCAAAACCATCTATGTCCTAATGGGATTTATTGAGCAAGATTTGGTTGAAATCGGTCAAGTGGTGTCGGAGCAGTTAGAAAACAAAGGTTTTACATTCGGATCGGTAAAGAGCTTCGCTCACTCAGCTCAATGAGCCCTAAATTTGGTCGACTAATGATGATGTAACAATATAAGATGTTTCCCTAGACAGAAGGCCTGCGGACAAAAGGTGTATACATTGTTACATCATCATCAAGATCTTAGTCCGAATAACAATGTAACTTTCATCGTTTCCATCATGGATTTTAATAATCGGCAATTTTTCGTTTGTTGGAAACAATGAAGGTTACATTGTTAATCGGACTAAGATGGTCAGGTGCAATGACGTATATTAAAGACAGACTCCGAATCCTATTGTTAACAGCGGCAAAAAGTGAAGCAAATTGAGCCATGACAGTGCTGGACAGGAGTGAGCCGTGGAGTAATTACTGTCTGGCTGCTTTGTTTTTGAAGATTTTGGACCCGATGAATAATTAATTCAAAACGATTCCTAAAAGTTGTTCTGCGTACAACTGTACAAACAGACAAGAAAAAGGATCACGAATCATTTTCCACAAAAATAAATCAAAAATACGTAACTAAAATGAAAATACGTTACTGAAAGACAATGGAGACGAAATTGAAACCATGATCGAAAAATTGTTTATAAAATATAATAAATACTTCAAATACAAAGTAAACGAAAAGATAAACTTATCACTCCGTGATCGGCGTGTGAAAGAATTATTAATCAGCTACTCTCGTGTTTAGCCATGTGTTTTGCATCATCTTCACTCACTTTCAGCCGTGACAGTTATGGGCATGGAGCTTCCCAATTTGCTTCAAGTTACAACAATAGGATTCGGAGTCTATCTTTAATATACGTCATTGGTCAGGTGACTTTTCCGCGCCAGGGCCAACACCTCCTAGAAAGAAAGCCTGTGCACTGAAAATTCATGCATTGTTACATGATCATAAGAAGTGATAATTTCGGGCTTATTATTGGTAGAAATACGATTAACAATACCTTTTTATGATGATGTAACAATGTATGAATTTTCAGGCTTTTTCTTTAGGAGGTGTTGCCAGGGCCTGTCTTTCACGTGAGCTACGCGGTAGGGACAATTTCGGGCTTATTATTGGGAGAAATATGATTAACAATACCCTACCGTAGGTGATGTAACAATGTAGGACGTTTTCGCGCTCAGGCTTTGAATAGAGGTGGTGAAAAATCTCCACCATACACAAGTCCAATGATAGACATGCTAGTCCTGTGACGCCACTAGACAGTGTCCAGCTAAATATCTTGTTGGCAAAGTCCTTCCCACGGCGACAAGACGATAGTCAACAAGCTTGTTGCCTGAGCTCACTGCCTCTCATCTGTATCGAAGCGAAGCAGTAAGCATTATTTTGATACATTGCCACCCAAAAAGGTTGCCGCAACTATTGTTTATAAAAAAAGAAAAAAGCCGAAAGAAATTTCTAGAAAGCATTAGCTAGGGAAAAAAAGAAACAGCTGGCTGAAAATTTTTTTTTTGGATGAAAATAAACTAAGAACAATCACAAAATATATAGCCCTTCAAATAAATTCATTTTTCTCCTACTTCATTTTTTGAACACTGCCATAATTTCAAACACATGAAACTAAATCAATATTATATTAGTTATATTGAATATAATATTAATGAAAATGTTTGTACTTGTTAACGAATACACGAATAAGATAGAGACAGAGAGAAATGTTCCAAAAAACAATTTGTTTTATTAAAAACTTAGTTAAGTCATCGTTATCCAACGATAAAAGGGTTTTACCATCAAAATGTTACGAGCAGTAGCGGTTCGTGACTATAATAAGTGGAGGGGCACAAATACAAAATTTCAGGTTCTTAGGCCTTTTCGTACAACAGTTATAGCTTAATTTGTATTTAGAGCCTCCCGGCCCCTGCCGAGGTCTCAGAGGACTATATCAATTTTAGTGTGTAATAGCTAAAATGTTAAGCAACACATTATAACTATAAAACATTTCGGGTTTCTTGACTTCTGGTTTTTAAATTTATAGCTTGATTTGAGATTGAGGCCGCAAGACCCCTGCCAAGAGACTTATAAAATTTTTAATATAGATTAGCTAAATTTTTAAATACCACTCTATGATTAAACAAAATTTCAGGATTGTAGGCCTTTACGTTCAAATTTTATAGCTTCAATTGTATTTGAGGCCGCCAGGGGCCCCGAAGCCTATACCAGTCTCCTATACCAGTCTCCTATTTTAATTTATTGATTTTAATCCAGGGCCTGTATGGCCAAAGGCCGACGTGTTGGGTCCCTGGATGGACCTGGATTAACGACTGCTGTAAGATGGTCGCAGCAGCGGGGGGGGGGGTAACGTATTTCACTGTGGTCGCCCATCCAGTGACTAGCCGTGCCTGGTGTTGCTTAATTTACTGTCTATAATTTTTAAGTAACGCACTGTAAAAATATAAAAATTAAAGTTCTTAGGTCTTTTTATTATTCAAATATTAGCAGCTGACTGTTAGAGCTTATTTGTGATTTGGGCTTTAGGGCCCCTGTCGAGACCTAAGAGGCTTATACCAGTTTTTCGTGTATATTAGCTAATTTTTTTAGTAAACTACTATAAGCATACAAATTTTAGATTTCTAAGCCTTTTCGTTCAAGCATTATAGCTCTGTGTTTAGGGCCCCTACCAGGGCCCCAGAGGACTACATAAGTTTTAGTGTGTAAGAGCCCCAGAGGACTA
>JAHWFO010015190.1:0-20545 GCA_023313115.1 Rhysida immarginata
GATCAAGTATTGTATCATACAATAGCAACATGAGAAATTGCTTATTAGGAGTTAAGAGAGCATGCAGTGGTAATGCATAGTAAAAAATTTATAAACTTCAGAGCACTTGTGTGGCCATCACTGATGAAAAGGAAAATTGCATTTTAACTCAATCAAGCTAAAAAAAATTAAATATTTGCATGAGATACAAAGCATCAGCTATAATGAAAATGCTTGATTCACCCACAGTTGGAAAAAAAGAATTATTTTATGACAGGGAATACTAAGAAGAAATCCATTATATAAATAATATTCCTTACCATTTTCCATTAAAATATTTATTTGACTACTCCACTTTAGTCATTTAGTAAGACGTCAGGGACCAAAATTAAAGAAAACTAAAAAAAACCTTTAAAATGGATAAAAGAAAATTTGAAATTACATTGAGGTCCAAGAATGAAGATAAGAAAAGAGAAATTACATAAAATTAACTGTTGTTAAGAATTTAGAAAGGTTAAAAGTCCTAATGAAAGAATTTAACTTTAAGTCCCGATGGGCATAATTAGCACACTACAGAAAAGAAATTTTACATTACATAGTGGACAAAAGATGAGGATAACTTCCGGAGAAGAGATTGACTGGGAAATCCAGACAAATCTGCGTCACAGTTTATAGAAATAAATGTCCATCTCGACAGAAGAGGACGAAAATGAGAATGAAAACGGGCTTACATATCCGGATACTTAAGAAATGATGGAATCAAAACATTATCTTTGTAGAATAATTCAGGAATCACAATGAACGTTGAAGACTGTAGTGGCTATGAAAGATGAAGGAGCCTTATGTCGCTGTTGGAACTGGAGCCGGTGGTATGGCTCCAGAGGGGTACCCTTAGATCGTAAAACAGGCAGGCTGCCCAGGCGCACATGCGACAGGAATACGGACAGCCCTCAAAGGCTGCACCTATGAAAACGCCTCAAACAGAGGCCCGTCCGCCCACCGGTGGGTCATCGATGTCGAGGGGAAAGGTGAAGAGGTACGAGATATTGTCCGTATCCCCTCCAATTAGCTTGCAGAGACGCTGAGATGATGAATAGCGTCTCCGGAATGTAGCTGGGCCAAGCCGATGCCATTCGAGATGAAAGAAGGACCTGAGATGGATGGCGCCCATCCTCCAGATGGCTGATGCTGGCTGATGAACACCATCAGATCGCTTCTGACGGGCCAACCAAAGCTCTCTGTTGAAAAAGGCGATGGAAGTGGCCATCAGATCTCGCACTGACTGGATGGAGAAGACGGTCAGACCAAAGTGTGACGAAAGGCGATCCCAGATGAACCGTGCGAACAGGCACTCGAAGAAAACATGGTCGATGGATTCAGGAGACCCACAAAACAAGCAACCAGCAGAACCGACTACTCCCCACTTTTGTAACCGCTGGAGAGTATAGAATCCATGGTGCAGCAGGCGCCATTGGAAATTAAATACAGTCCTCTCGAAGGCGAAGGACTTGATGGCCTTCAAGATGGCTGACCATGGATACTGGGGGTGCCAGCGCACGATGTCAGAAGACGCACCCCGGTCGGCCTGCTGGAAGAACCAAGATAGAAGAAGGCTCCCCCAGTCTTGTGGGTCTACCTGACGTAGGTCGAGAACAAAGGTCGTTAGGTCTCGCTGGATACGATTGTAAAACCCAGGAGATCGTAGGTTGATAGTCACTGGCAGCGAAGTAGGAACTGGTAGCTCATTCACCTTAAAGAAGAAACGCAGATGCAAGAACAGAAAATTGGCCCAGATGGGAGGGGGAAGGAGGAAGACCCGGATCAAAGCAGCCATTCTGGCCGCAGTGAGGTGGCGCCGGATGTTAGGCAGGCCCAGGCCTCCTCCATCAAAGGGGATAAACAGTAGTTCCCCGCGAACGGGGTGACGGACTGCTGCATACCCCCAAAGACAGTCCACAACTGCACCATGCACTTTCTTCAAGAGCTGCGGAGATGGTAAGGTG
This sequence comes from Rhysida immarginata, assembly GCA_023313115.1. Classification (NCBI taxonomy): domain Eukaryota; kingdom Metazoa; phylum Arthropoda; class Chilopoda; order Scolopendromorpha; family Scolopendridae; genus Rhysida; species Rhysida immarginata. Next base: position 1,983 of record JAHWFO010015190.1, read on the forward strand.
AATAGGCATTTTGAAGTCAGTAGAGGCAAAATGTGTGTCTCGATGAACCTCGCCTTGACAAACATCGAGGTGGAAAAACGCAAGTTCTTGCCAAGGCGAGACAAACACTTATCAATAACTTGCTGCCAGTGACGAGACTCCATATCGGGAAGAAAGGAGAATACGTATCCCAGCACTGTAATTTGCTCACACCACGTTATTGGGAAGGATTGAAGATAGTCCACTGTCCACTTCCCAAAAGCGATGCCTTTAGACTTGACGAGATCGATGGAACTTCCCGTCGAAGTACTAAAGAGATAGAAGGATTCTTTATAGATGCCCAGGGAATATGCATCGGATGCAAATAACACTACGTCATCAGCATACGCCAGCGTACGGATGTTGATGGAAGCAGCTGGCAAATCATACCCCAGACATCTGGGTGGCCATTAACAAACTGTAATAATGGCTCCAAATAGAATATATATAAGAGGGGAGATATGGGACACCCCTGCCTGACGCCTTTGGACAGTTCGAAGAAAGGCGAATTGGAGCCATTAATCGCCACGCATGATGTGGCAGAAGCATACAGTGCTGAGATAATCGCAGCAAATTTCCGAAGATGAAGATGGTGAAACACTCGGAAAAGAAACACGTAATTCACCTTGTCGAAGGCCTTTTCCTGGTCAAGACTTAGTACGGCAAGAGTCTCACGGCGCACACACGCTTCCTCCATAACACACATGATGGTAATGATGTTGTCGGACATCCTGCGAGATGGATTGGAGCAGGATTGTCCCGGATCGATGAACTCGTCGGCGAAGCATTTGAGCTGTTGTTGGAGCACACCAGTGAAGACCTTATAGTCTGTGTTGAGTAGAGTAATAGGCCTCCACTGGGTGATGAGTTCAGAATTCGGTACCTTGGGGAGTAAGATGATTCTCCCCGCGGTAAAGTCCGACGTGATGGAGGAAGGGTCCTTGAGGATCGAGTTGAAAACTTGAACCAGGAAAGGCATTTTCCAAGTCGCATTATAGAACAAATACGGGATGCCGTCTAATCCAAGGCTGAACTGATGACGGCCATCCATCGACAGAAACTTCTTGATTTCATCTTCGGAAAAGGGACGGGTAATTGACAAGTCAGGGTCAGCAGTGAAAGGTCTAAGTGTCTCGATCCATTTCAGCGTGGCGTCGGATGGAAAGACTGGGTGGACAAAAATGATGAAAAATGAGAATGGAAAGCCGACAAGATGTCAGCGTCGGTTTCCACTGTCCCATTCTCCACCACCAAACAATGGCACCTCTTCTTGTTGGCGCGACGCCTCTCCTCAGCGAACACAGCTGACGACATATTCCGGACGTCAGACGCCCAGGACAGTTTGGCTCTGAGAGCTGCGCCGGCGGCCTTGCGGATCATTAGAGCGTTGATCTCGCTCTTCACCTGGTGGATGTCATCAGCATACTCTTCCTTCGGGATGGAACAGCGGAGGAGGCGCAGGATTTCTTGGAGCATGAGGAGATGGCGCCGATTGCGTCTAGCAGCATCACACCCAATCTTTCTAAAGAAACGGCGGAGCTTAGGTAATGATTTTTCAGTTGAAAAATGGAAGGAAAACTTCTGCGACCCGGATTCGAACCAGGAACCTCGACTATCATGGCCGACGCCTCTACCAATTGGGCTATCGCAGACACCACGGACAGCCAAGCTGTCTCAAGGTGTCTTAAAGACAACCAAGTTGTCACGGTTGAAAGCCCAATGGGAGACGGGAACCTGGCCCGCAGATCGAGAATTTCTCCACTCCAAACCATCGGAAAGTAGATGAACTCACAGGTAAATAATAATAAATTACAAACTGGAGATGCTCTCCAAGCATAGGTAATGATTTTTCAGTTGAAAAATGGAAGGAAAAATTCTGCGACCCGGATTCGAACCAGGAAGTGATTCGCCTCGGATTGGTAGAGGCGTCGGCCATGATAGTCGAGGTTCCTGGTTCGAATCCGTGTCGCAGAATTTTTCCTTCCATTTTTCAACTGAAAAATCATTACCTATGCTTGGAGAGCATCTCCAGTTTGTAATTTATTATTATTTACTTGACGGAGCTTAGATTTAAAAGAAAGCCACGAAGCTAACGATTGAGGCAGGTTGTGAAGGTGTCTTTCCACAAACCGAACGAACATTCCCTTGTATTTATCGATGTCAAGCAGAGAAACGTTCAGTAACCAATTGTTCGAAGTAAAGCCTGCAGAGGAGGCTGGGAATGGAGGTTTCCAAGACCACTTATGGCACTGTGGTCAGAAAAGGAGCATGGAATGACCTCCATGGAACCAGGGGCACCAGCGAAAGTGGCGTCTACTAGAAAAAGGTCCAACCTTGCAGACACAGAGGGCCCCCGGTGAAAGGTAGACCCACCTTGGTTGAAATTGGAAGAAGACGCCCACAGATCGAAAAGTGCATTCCGCTGGCACAACTGGGAGACACATCCAGACGAAAAGATGTTGTTCTCATCCGGATGGCATTCGAAGTCCCCAGCAACCACTGCAGGCAAGGACGAGCACAGGTAAGATTCAAGGTCTTCAAAGAAAGTCCGTTTCTCTGCTGATAAACACGGAGCGTACACATTAAGCAATCGGAATTTGAGACCAGATAGCAGGAGGTCCAAAGAGATTACCCTGCACTTACAGTCAAAGACGCAGTTCGACACCACAATGGAGGGGTTGAAGATGATGGAGGCAACCCTCTGCCCACGTGGCGAAGATGAGTTGATGAAGAACTGCGCAGATGGATATTGACTGCGAAGGCCAGGGAGGTTAGCAAGCTGTTGCGAAGCAGCAAGCTTCACCTCTTGAAGAAGGAGGTGAACGAATGATGACAAAACCGATTGCTTGAAGGACGAACCAAGGGAAGGAACTCTTAGAGAAAAGACCTTCACTGAGAATTTAAGCTGACGGGGGCTGACCTGTATTTGAAGGAGACTTGAGCCTCACGGTCGAGGGAGGAGGCTCAGATGTCTTCCGTCTAGGGGAGCGAGCACGTCCCGAAGAGAAAGAGGGGCTGCGATGATGACGGTCTACGCAGCTGTCTCGGTCAGATGAAGAGGACACAGGAACCCCGTCCCTCTTGCTACGATGACACCACTGGTTTCAATTCAGTCAAACTATTTAAAAAATTAGTTGAGCCACAACCAATTTTTGAAAAAAGGGTGGAAAAAATGATAGGAATTAATGAATAATCTGCCCCCCCCCCCCCAAACTGGAAATGTGAGACCTTCTCACCATTGCATATTAATGAAATTCTGAACAAGACGACATATCTCTGATAAAATAAAACTTGTTCACTGAGTATCTTCAAAATGGGACGTGGTAAACAACTTACCCATTATGAGAGAGGAAAAATCATGGCATATAAAGAACAAGGCATGTCAAAAGCAGAAATTTCTCGTTTGATTGGAAGGTCCAAGCAAGTAATTTCATCTTTCCTGAAAAACCCAGAATCATATGGTACAAAGAAAACGACAGAAAGGCCTAAAGCACTTAGTGATAGAGACCACCGTCGAATTCTTCGCATGGCAAGCAACAAGCAAATTTCTGCCAACTTCATCAACAGGCGATTGGAACACAGGCTCATCGAAGAACTATTAATAACTATTTCAACCAATGTCCTAAACTCCAACGCCAGAAACGGAAACAGAAACCACCTCTTACCAACCAGCACAAAGTCGATCGTCTTCAGCTAGCCAAACAGCATCAAACCTGCACTTCCGAATGGAACTCAGTCATCTTTAGTGATGAAAAAAAGTTCAACCTCGATGGCCCCGATAGTTGGAACTACTATTGGCACGATTTACGAAAGGAACCAAAGCACTTTTCGAAGCGCATCCAGGGTGGCGGTTCAGTTATGGTTTCGGGGGGGCATTCAGTGCCAGTGGAAAGGCGGAATTAGTGTTTGTAGATGGCTGCATGAACAGCGTCAAGTACCAAGAAATGCTTCAGATGTATCTTATCCCATTTGGACCAATCATCGGAGGCCAAGATTGGATATTTCAGCAGGACAACGCCCCATGTCACGTTTCCAAATCGACTATGGAGTGGTTCAAGACCAAAAACATCAGTGTTATGAAATGGCCTGCGAGAAGTCCAGACCTTAACCCCATCGAAAATCTCTAGGGAATCATGGTTCGGGCCGTCCAGAGTCTCAAACAGGCTGTTCTTGAGGCTTGGGAAGAAATTTCGTGCAGAACTCTTGAAAAAGTAATAGAATCTATGAAGGACCGTGTGTTTCATGTGATCAACAAAAATGGTGGATTTACAAAGTATTAAATACGAGCAATCTCATGATAACTGAAGGTGTTCCTATCATTTTTTCCACCCTTTTTTCAAAAATTGCTTGTGGCTCAACTAATTTTTTTAATATTTTGAATGAATTGAAGCCAGTGGTGTCACTGCAGTGTGGGATAAGGTGTGTAAAGTTTCGTTGAAATAAATTCATTATTAAAAAATGTTATGTTGAAAACACAAAAGTTCCTATCAATTTTTCCAGGACTGTATATATATATATATAGATATAAAATATTTTTATTTAAATTTTTAGTTATATGAATTTGAAGTTTCCCTAAGTTGTCTTCTTGTGGAGCTGATTGTACTGTCTTGTAGCTATTTTTTCCCTTATCTATTACTTCTTTTGAAGGTTCCAACTTGTAGCATGGTACTTCACTTTCTGGATTAGCAAATTTAACTGCAAGAATACTAGATAGTGTTCCAAAAAAAATGGTTGACGAAGTTGCCGGTGCAACATGGGGAAAGAAGGGGAAATTTTAGGGGTTCTTTTATGAGAGTACTATTCGCCGTGAGATTTTTACGATCCACCGGGTGACCGGGTGAGATTGTCAAAATCCGTGTGACACTCGGTGAATCCGGGTGAGTTGGCAAGTCTGTGAAAAGCACTCCGACATTTTTTAAGCTTCAGATTCGAAAGCGTGTGCGAGGAACATTTGTCTGTGTATGCAAAATTTAATAAAGATCGCAATGAAACTGTACATATGTATAAAATACAAACAAACCCACAAACAAACATTCTCCTTTATCGTCTATTTATATAAAGAAGGATGTTTGTTTCTTTGTTTGTGGAATAAAATGGCTCTTCGCTTCTTATTCTTTAACTCCTTGTCCCAGGTCTTAGACAATGATGAAAAATTTGCGGCTTTGGAAGTCATTATTGATATCCGATGGAACCGATAAAATATCGCATATGTGCAACCAGACACGCTGCACGAGGGACGAGACATATTTTCTTCATGTATATAAGGTTACCCTGTTCGTCCCTAGGTGGCGACATAGCTTAGCGGGGATTTCGTTTATAGCAAAGGCTCAAAATGTCCTCCGGTTCTTTGAATTGTCGTAGCTCTTCTTTAATACAGGACATCTTCAAACAGTTATAAATCTAAAAATAAAAATTTTCGATGGCATGTTCATATGATATTTTCTGCTTATTTTGGACCCTGGAAGATATCCTAAAAGTTTGTAGAGACCATTCAGAAACACCCTGCATAAGTTTGTTCTCAGGGTTGTAACCACATTATGTGTACTCTAAACTCTCTAACAAGACGTTTATTGAATTGTTATGACTGTAAGGGCTTCGACCAGCACTTTATATCTACCACCATACAGATACGTTCCTAATACTTCATCCGCACTACCTGAATTAGCTTGAAGTAAACTAGCTTAGATGTTATTTGAAAACAGTTTTAGATTAAACTAGTTTGGAGTGCTAAATATGCTTCCGCACTTGAAATAGTTCGAACGAGTTAAAACATGTGCTCAATGCCTGATGGTGTTGAAACGAGCAAACAAGCATTCATTTCCCGAGCGTGAGCGATTTCGAAATTTCATCACTAGGTGTCCTTCTTTCTCTATAAACAAGCAGAAAGCCAGCTATTTCAATTGTATTATACGTGCTTTTGTAACCATGATAAATTCCAAAATAAATAAAAAATATATTATGTAATTTTTTTTTAATAAAGTACAGCTGAATAAAGTTAAAATCTTTCGACGTTTTCATGGTTCCATCAGATGGCAATTTAAAATTCATTATTTCATATATAAATAAATTAATAAAAAATACCGCTAAGTAAATATTTTTAAAATAAATTATTTACTGTGTAAAAAACATGCTCCACGTGAAAGAAGGACATCTGGCGGCAGATTGGGGAAATCGCTCTCGCACGCATTATAGCATTGAAAAGGAGCAGCATGCTCAGGCCTTGTTAATCTCGAAGGCCTCGACAAGAGAGGGGCAAGGCCACAAGGCAATCCAAAAAAAAGAGCATCGCATCAGCACACGGAATTCTGGGATCCACAATTCCACGCGCGAAGCTAGTTAAACTTCTCAAGAAGATTTGGGAAACTCGCGTAATCTGAGACAGTTTCTAACGCCTGAAACCGGTTTCGTTTAAACCAGTTGTGTACGCACTTGAAAATCGGAACTTGTTCGGCAATCTAAACTAGTTTGGAAATGCTAGTGCGGATGAGGTATAAGAGTGATTCCGCGTTATTGATATCCTGTTTTCCTCACTAAAGTTCCCATCAGCTTTTGAGCATGCAGCCTTCAATAAATATCTGGATACTGGAAGAAACGTTTCCCAAAGCAAAGGGCATTGCTTAATTCCAAGTCAAAGAGACACGGTAGTATTGCTTAGTTGATTATCTCTTAAAAATTTATATAATTTAAGTTATAATTAAAGTTCCCCACTTCTACGCGGGCCGCAGATCGCGTTATGCATGGATAGTGATGAAACTTTGTGTATAGGCTACGCAGAGCATGGGGAAGAGAATTCCAACGGAAAATTGATCAAACGGTTGCTACCAGGGGAAAAAGTAGCGCCGTATACCAAAACATAATGCGTCTGTGAGCAACCAATCTGCAGAGGTCACCATGCCATTGGGAAAGAAAGAACGTGCGCTAGTGGCGAAGCTCTATTATCAGAAGAGCAGCAATTGTGCAACAGCACTGCGAGAATATCGGCGTGTGAAGGGATTGCGAACAGGACTCATGACGCCGAGAGGTTTACGAAAGATGATCAGAAATTGGAAGAGACAGTAATAGGTGTACTGCCCGTTTACCAAACCTTTATCCTTTTGACTGGCTGAGGGAAACCCTGAATCTTGGAGGCGTACGGACCTTGCCTGAACTAAAAGCCAACATCATTCGTCATGTTGCAGCCCTTTCACGAAGACACGTCTCGTTGTCACGAACATGCGCAGTGGAAATTGTGAGTGATAAAGAAATTCATGAACAAGGAGCATATAATTTTTTTTGAACTTTAATAATCATTAAACTACTTACAAACATTTAGGAATAAATTTGCACTAAACAAATGTAGTCTTTTAAGAGTTTCCAACATATAAGGAACTATAAATTTAATTGAATATAATGAGAATGGTTATAAGGGAATTCCCCTAACACGGGGAAAATCCCCTGATATTTAACAAACAACTTATCCCAAAAGGGGCTCCAATAAATTATATAAATTGACCGAACGGTCTCTTAATTTCAACAGAACTTTAGAACATCTCTATTGTTCTAAAAATTTCTCTAGCATGGAGCTAAAGTCTGGCATTGAGCTGACGCCTTCAGTTGCTGGCCGCATTACAGTGAGCGGTTACGCAATGGCGTTGATCATCTTGGTCCGATGGACTAACCTGCTGTAAACATAAATTGACGCCGAATTAGTAAAGCTAACTACGCCCTGCGGCTCCAATATTATTATATTGCTAAACTAGATTTATTAGCCGACAACAAAAATTTGCACATTAACTTTTAACACAGAAACCCCACAAACACCTAAGAAATTAAGCAGTAACGGATTTAACTATATATTCTAAGCAACGTAATAGTTGGATTCAGCAAAGACCAATTTTATTCTTACGCACGCGCCCCTTCAAGACTTGAACATTTACTTAAACACGAGAAAATACTTTCACTAAGATACGGCTTAGGGAGCGCGGAGTGGGGAGACCCATGCTTTTAATTAACAAAAAACAACGGCATGAATGTGAGGTCATAAATAATTTAGAGGAAATTCGGCTTACCTCGAGATTGGTGCGAAAGCACCGAGACTCTCCCTTATGAAGCCTCGGACGGACCAAGGATAAACTGCGGCGACGATGTCGCTTGAAGAGATACTAAAAAATTCTTCCTTCGACAGGAATGGCGCACAATTGGCGATGCACAATTGAGACGCACACTATGGCGAAACTGACGTCTGAAGAAAATCTTTGGAAGTCGTATCCAGGTCCGAAATACGTTGGCGTACTTGCAAGGAATGATGCCTTCTGCTCGGCAGGAGCGGGCACGCTTTCCGTGGAGAAACTGGCCGCCCTGTGCCCACAATTCGCTGACGCCTCTATTGCAGCTTTCTTATCAGACGAACCTGATTTTGATTCGGGAAGCTTGACACGCTCATGAAACGTCGCTAAAGATGAGCAATTCGTATCCTCCGTAGAATCACGTTCTGTGGCATTAGCTGGAGAACAAAACTAAATTGGAAATATCATTTTTTTTAGTAACTCTAACGTCGCACTTAACGGGCAGAACATTGCACGAGTCCCGACGCTGAAGCAGTTTGTACTCTCCTATATTTCCAGTCGTTCTCCCAATACTCGCAAGCTCTTTAGGCCTCTTCTTCGCACGGAGGTTATTAACATCTTTTTTTCTCCGCGAAGACTTAGGCAACCTTTCCCCATCAATCTCGTAGGACGAATCCTCTTTTTCAAACTCCCGCTCGTCACTCTCCCTCATGCGCAGCCGTTTACGACGCTTCCTCTCTCTCCTTCCTCTTTCAGGGATTATATCTAAACAGATGTCTCCTATCTGCTGCGAGCGCCATCTGTTATCTTTAATTGGCAATCGCCGAACTCCAGCATTATTTCTTGGCTTCTTACTGGAGCTAAGAATACTGCAGCTTGACGCTGGCGCAATACTTTGTGACAATCGTTGCTGTTGAGCACGCTATCCTGCGCTTCCACCATGTCATCGACGCAGAGGGTGCGCATATTGAGCACTCCCTCTAAAACAGTCCAGTTTGTATTACAGTGTATGTTCTTGCAGCGCCACTTTTTCCCCTGGTGTCAGCCGTATGTACTAATAAATTTTCCGTTGGAATTCTTTTCCCCATGCTCTGCATGTTCTATACACAAAGTATCATCACTATCCGTGCAATAACGCGGTCTGCAGCCCGCCAGGAAGTGGGGAACTTTAATTATAACCACCCGTTAATTATAAAACATAAAATAGCAAACGCCGTAATGAGTAACACATTAAACGTTAAAAATAATTTATGAAAATTCCAAAAGCAATTCATACTTTAAACCGACAATATGCAATAAAGAGTTAAAATAAATATCAGAGGTCACGGTATGCAATTCCTCGTATTTGGTCGCTAATATGAGCAGAGATTGAAAAAAAGAATTACTCCAGTTATCTTAAACGGTAAATCATACTTAAAACACGGCTCTTAGTATAGATTAAATAATTTTTCTAAGTGGGCTTCATTCAAATCAATTACTGAGAGAGTTATATTCCGAAACAGATTTGAGGGCATGAAATTGTAAAAATGAAAGTTTTTTTATCACAATGAAAGACGCATGCTGATTTACCATGATGATTTCCGCTGGTTTCGATATTCCTTTGTCGTTCGGTTTCATTTAGAAACGCGGCCGTCACTGGAACTGAATTAATCACGTTAACCGAAAAATGAGATAAAATGTCACTATTATAATTATCAAAGTTATCTAACGGAGAGGTTGAAAACTACCCAAAGCACAAACTATTGGACCTTCAGAGAGTACGAGAGCGTTCGTCTTAATTATTTCTCCTTTATTATTTAAACCTAAATTTTCGGCGATAAGAGAAGATTGAGAATTTCTTATAGCAGCAGAAGTATCAATTACTTTGCGAAGGACAAAATTAACTGAAGAAATAAAGTCCATTTAAATTCATGCTTACAGATGTCGCCCCTCAGCTCTACCCATGGAACGTCCTCGTCTCCGTTACTCGCGAAGGTTCCTGCCACCTCTGTTGCGGAATCTCTTTTCTATCTGAAGTTCACATTGTGCTGACTGCGGTGTTGCTGGCCCAGAAGAAAGTCAGGCGTGCTCTTTTATGCGCCGGTTTACTCGCACCATTCATTTGCATACGGCGCTTCGAAAATTCACCCTTAGATTTAAGATTTCCCGCCTCAGAGCTCCCACCATAAGCTGAGACCATCATCCGCGATAAGCTGAAATTCAACAAGATCTGTGCCATATGGGTCTCTAGGCAACTCTCCGAGGATCACAAAACCACTCGGGTGGAAATCTGTTCCATGCTGCTGCAACGATATGACAGGGAAGGTGATAGGTTTCCTAGCCGTGTTGTGGCCACCTGCCATCCACAGAGTAGAAAAACCAGCTTCTGAAATTTCAATTTTAACTGCGGAAATCTCATAAACAGTTCGTTATCCGAACCATGTTTATATGAACTTTTGTTTTTATTTCGCTGTGGGGAATCATCACTAGAAGTTTGGGATAGGGGTTTAGATACACACTGTATTGAGCATGTGTGTGAGGTTTTTTAAATACTAAAAATTGTTGTGCATTTTTCCATTAGTTGGAGGCTTCAAATATAAGCAAGCAAGCAGAGGCCTTAGAATAGTTTCACTTTCGTTTTCAAGCGGATTGATATCAGCTGAGCATGCGCACTTCGTTTTCAGTTCATAGATAGTGGGACTAGACTACAGTTTGTTTTTTTATTAAGATTATATTATTGCATTTTTTCGAAATCTTATTGCGAGCTTCACCGATTTTTAAGACCCGCTGAAATGATAGTTGTTGTATATATGAGGAGTGGATTGACCTATTGTAACGTGTAAAAAAACAGAGTAATAATGATTACGCAGTGGAAACAAGAATGATGCACGTTAACAGGGTAAGGTTGAATTAAATAAAGTTTAATATAGGAAAATCCAATAATAAAGTAATATATATATATGTAAATAAATTTGGTAGGTATAAATAAAGAGCTAAAATTCTAACTCTAACAAAGTAGATAGATTGTTAAACCATAATGAATAACTTTGAAATCGAAATCTACAATAAGGCTGACTACTCAAACTAAAGATTTAGCCTAAAGTTACAAGTTTGACAACTTACGGACTAAAAATTCAACAAATATAATTGATCTTTCAAACTTCAAAAATAAATGAGCAGACACACAAATAACTCTTATAATGATAAGACCGAGCTAAGCGGCTATTTCAAGAAACACATAATATTTAAATATCTTGAAAAATTCAGATAGGCAAACTTGCTTAAGTAATAATAATTACACAAAACGAGAATATCAAATACAAATCTTATTCTCTAAGGCAAATATTACGACTAGTTCGTAACTTAACCTGGTCATAATTGTCTTAAATTACTTAGTCTACACAAACAATTAACCACATGAAAATTATGGCAATATGCCTATAGGGTAATACAATTTATCAACGGCATATGGTATGGTCTCTCTAACATAATTACGCCTAAGTACGGGCGCCAAAATTTAACACAACTGCTGAGTTTAATTGACAAGGAAAGAGAATCATAAACACAAATTATTTATTAAAGCCCAAGTCCGGGGATTTAAAATATTCAAAGTCCAGATAAATTAATTGAGTCTAATTCGGTAGAAGTTCATACAAACAAATTCAGACAGTTTGAATGGAATAAACGTGAAAGTTCACACAAATAAAGTTCATACCGAACACACTGAATTCTACCGAGTAAAATACATAAAACCAAAAGCACTTGCTCACTACACAAATGGAATATTCGTGAATTAACTGGAGGCTAACATCACTCATTACAATTATCACGTGTCCGAGTCATTAGCTTTTTTTTTATTTCCCGTGCGCCCATATAGCGAGGCGTAAGCTCGACCTCGTTAGGAGAAATAAAAACAAACGCTTCGAAAGATACTTCCCTAATCAGTAGGCAGCCACTGGAATAAAAGCGTTAAAATATTCAACAGATTCTGAATTAACGCTGAAAATCGAATATCTTCATTAGGTGACTCATAGGTTTTTGCAGTATCGAGTATCGATGTGCAAAGTATCAATAGTATCGATACTTGAGCCATATTACAATGTACGATACTTGAGTACTCGATACCGACAAGTATCGATACCTTTTGGTATTGGTATCGGTATCGGCACAACACTACTGCGAAGAGCCCTTTCTTCTCCGGTGTCGAGCAGGTATTCTTTTGGTCTTTGCCTTCCGAAGTTCGGGCCGCTCTCCCCTTTTGCCAAGAAACTTCCCACCAAGAAAGCTTCGGCTTGACGTCACCAAGCCTCGCCTGCACTCTACTAGCTCTTTCGTGGTGGATGGTATGACGACACTGTCTGCCCCGCTCCTCCCCCGCCTTCGAACGGGTGAATACTCGTGAGCGGTAATAACAGCCAGTGTCGCCGGAAATCACGTGTGGAATCGATTTCCGTGACACCTATTGCTCGAAAAAAAGTTTTTCCGCTAACCTCTCGGAATTTTTTCATTCTAGTGAACAAGTTTAATTCCTAAATATTCATATCCAAGCATACAAAGAGATTTCACTACGGCCTGTCCAATACCTCTGATACTATATCAACAAGCATCAAATACTATGGCTAATGGTTGCAAAAAATTTGGTCGCTGTTGCATTGATTTTGTCGAGTGCGCATGCAAGTTGAATACCTTTAATTAGACATTCCATGTCAAATGGAACAAAATCGGATGATAATTGACCTTAGGGTCTCCGATTTTTCTCAAACTTTATCAGTGTATTCTAGTGGATATAATGCATAGTTTCGTTTGCCAATTAAAAAATATTTTAGTTATAATTAATAAACAAAGTTATCAAAATTTCGTGCATTTCATCACATAAAACGAAGCATATCTCTGGTTACATTCGTCGTAGGGAATTGTCGTATATGTCAATTTGAAGCGAAAATAAAACACTTTTTACTTTAATTTACTTTATAGACTTCAAAATAAAATATGAGGGGGAAATGTACTTTAATTTTATAAAATCATATATCAACTTGAAAACGATGCTCTAAAATTATTAAAAAAAATAGAATCTAATTCCTTCATATTCATTACAAAACACTACGAAATTACAAGATGGAATTCCAAATAGTTCAATTAGTATTAAATTATTTATGAGGCGCTGCTTTGATGTATGAGCATGAGCCGGAATACAACAATGGCTCATGCGACGTACTTGAAGCGACAATCACGTCATGAGCACTTAACACTTTTAATGGGCCTTTTTCAAACGAGAAAGCGCGAGATTATGGCCGCGCTCATGCTTGATCGAAAACGAGGTTGACTGGTGAAGCGCAGCTTGCTGCGAAGGAATGAATGCTTATTCAGTCCCTTTTATAAATGCACTACCACAGATTTATACACTGCATAAATGAAGGATGTAAAAGAAATTATTAGATCCAAGACTTAAGGAACCGAGAGAAATCTGGAAACTGTTGATCAAATCAAACCATTCATTGTTTTCAGGATGTAAATTACAATTTTCAGGACATATATAAAAATTTTCATTTCCTTCTTCAATGATGATCATTACTTCAAATTCATTTGACAAATGAGGTTTATTTTGTCGTCGTCGTTGTTGTGTTGTTGAATAACCCGCAATGGACTACGTTCTTTTCAACTCATTATTATTCCTTTCCTGAGTCCAATATGCGCCGTTTTAATTCTTCATTTGTTTCCGAAAGCCTTTTGATTGTACCAACCTGGTTTCATGCTGTGTACGTTTTTATATGTCTGCTTGTGAAATTTGTAATTCTTCTATGTCCTTTTGTGTTTCATTTATCCAAGTATTGGCTATTTTCAATTTTGACATATATTTGAAAATTTTTCCTGTGAGCCTATTGGGGTTTATTCTTTCAAGATTTTCATAAAAAACTATTCTCATTTTCCTAACGGTACAGTATCAGGGCAATTAAAAACGAAGTACTATCTTCTTAACAGTTGAAAAGGTGTACCATATGGACTAAGAGCAATTTAATAAATGCCAATCATTTCTTAAATGCCATTTTTCTCTTGGCATTCTTATTTCAATGATATAAATTAAACAACAGCTTCAATCAAACAACAACAAATAGCTTAATATATATCCGTAGCTGCTTGAAAGAATAACATCTACTGTATATAATATCTTTGCTAAAGGGTTAGTAAAATCTGCTTTAAAGTGAGAATAAACAACATCAGTTTCTCGGAAAATCTTAAGTTTGTTTTGAGCTTATTTTTCATTGTCGTATTTTGTCATATTCCTAGAAAATTCGTGCCGATTTGGCAGGGAGGGAGTCATTCGTTTTGGCAGCAACGGCGGGTTTGATCGGACCTTTTCAGAATAAAGCTGATCGGAAGTTTCATGGTCATAGATTTTAGATTATGTCAGAATGATAAACAACTTTTCGCCTTTCCATGCAGGTAGAAACCGTATATATATATCTCCAAAATTTCCACTATATGTGATCTGCACGAGTACATATTCAAGAAAAGTATGATTACAAAAAAATTGTTCAATATTTTTCTGAAAGATTAGCTTATTTAAAAAAAAAATCACCTGCGAAAAGGTCAACGGAACATATCTTTAAGTGGAGAAAACATATCCAAGAGGAAAATCTTAAAGAATTAAAAATAATTTTAATATAAAAAATTTTCTGGTAAATCTATTTTATTTACACTTAGAAAAAATGTCAGACCTATCCATTTCCATCTAATGGATTTTAATGGTTTGCGCTTTTAGTATCAGGAGAAGAGCGGAAAAAAGATATGTCGCGTCTTCATGTTCTGATGAACTGATGCAAATTTGTGAAAGCTTTTTAGATTGAAGCGATGCATTTTCCGTCTTGTCATGTCGGGGTTTGAATTTCGAAACATGGTTTAGATAACACTGGACTCTATTTAAAAAATGTTCAGAGACGCTTTTGCATTTTCCGTATGACCCGTAGCTTACAAAAGTTATGCAAATAAGAAAAAAACACAATCAGTCGAAAATTGAAAAGCTCGTTCTTTTGCAAACATTAGAAGGATTTAAATTTTTTATTCACTCTCGCAATCCCAGGTAGCGCGTGCGTTCATCCCTTGGAGATGTTCGTTATTTTTATAACTGCATAGCAATTTGTGATATAGACACGCGCTTACGTTAAAAAAATTAGAGTGTATTAAAACAAGAAGTAAATAGACTACATGACTTGCAGGAAAGGAACATGTGAATGAACGAATGCGCTTGAATTAAATATGAAAACTGCTTTAAAGGGATAGATGAATTGGTATCACTGAAAAAGCAGACATTGTAAAGATGAGAGCAAAAATTTAATCACAGCATTTCTCGAAAATCATCTTGAAGGAGCAACAGGAATTAATATTAGCACATTAGAATTCTAAGCTTGACTCTTCTGCTTGTTTTAATTTTTTGTGAGATTGGCGGAATGGGTAGTTCTGTAAATTTAGCGTGAAGACGCGAGCACGAGGAGCCCAGTTTCATCTAGTAAAAATGTATTTCTCTTCCTTTCATTGTTATATTAAAAATTATAAAACCTCCTCCTGGGATAAAAGAGTTAAGAAGGAATTATAACGCTTTACTAATAGATTAAAAAGATGTAAAGCGACGTAAGTTATAAGTATGTTTTTAACGCTTTTTTTTTGCTGAAATATATATTTGGTTACAGGTCTATTTGCTAAGTTCACTAGAGAATTAGAATAATTCTTTAACTGTTCATGCAATACTGTACTTCTTAATGAATAAACCATTAAGAAATGACATAACCAAGTACCGTAAGAGTAAAAGTAGGAGTAAACTAGCCCTGTCACATAACCATTTGAAACAAATTTCCAAAATTACAGAATCGTTTTTGAAAACATTAGAACGGGTTTCACTGAATCAAATTCGTTCATCTTCGAACGTATTAATTGCTCTTATATATTCGTTTATTACTCGTCATTATGAGTTCTTTGATTTATTACAAAAATTATGATATGATAGTTTCCAAGTAATAAAAAGTACACATGGAATAATTTCATTACTTTAGAATAATTCTGCTTCCATTTTTCAACTCAAGTAGGCCTATAGATGTATTTCATGCATTGGAAAAATTTCCATTTTCGACCATTTTCAACAATGTCTAAACCAATTTCGACCATGTTCGTAGTATTAATTACTCGTTATCTTCATTCAATATAATTCATACTAGTCGTTTTGAATTGGTTGATGATATACACGCCATATCTTAGCATTGGAAATTTTTAAGAGGGTATCATAATGGCGATATTACGAAATCATATCTAGTAGAAAGAGTGACATTGAATCAGTTTCAATAATTTTCGAACTGCATCTATTTCTTACGTTTTAATAACGTTATATTCGTTTACGGTAAGAGGATGTGACAATGGCCCCATTTAAGCAAACGCCATTGGAAAAAAAGATTTGTCCGTGAGATGATCCATATTTATCGATTGTAGAAAAAAGAGTTTGAACATCTTTCAATGCTTCGAGAAGATCAAGTTACAGACGGAGAGACAGATTGACCCCACTAATAGCATAAATTAAATATTGTACTTATTTAAATATTGTAAACATTCCAAGAAGGAGCTTTAGGTGTGACCCAGAAGTACAATTATTAATACCTAGCAGAACCCGTGAGAAAAGATTTTCGCACAGAAAAATCATAATATTGATGACTGATATTATTGTTCATCTAAAACTCTTGGTAGCGCGTAAGGAGGCAGGATTGAACTGGACCAAAAAAATTCATGTCAGTTGTATTTTCAGACGAAGAGATATCCAACTTGGACAGTCCAGATGGCTACAAGTGCTACTGCCATGATTTGAGAAAAGAGCCCAGAGACAGATACAGTCGACAAATGCATTAGATTGAATTTCCAAAGAGACACTTGAAAATCTAATACGGCCAATAACAGGACGAATATATGTTGTCATTGTGAATAAAGGAGCCCCAATTTAATTCTTTCCCAATTTCAAACTCTGGATAATTCACGTGGTCTTCTAAATACTTAACAGTGTAAAAAGCATTGTAACTAAATTTGTATAAAAATCAGATAAAATTCAACAATGATTTCTTTCATATCATGGAATAAACATTATATTGTTTATTTTTAAAAAATGTTTTGATTCACACTAATTCCCAACATCAGCTCAGAAGTCCATTATTGCTACCATTGTCCCGCAGTTTTTGGCGTTATACAATTTGTATTATGAAAGAGTCTAAGTTAAAGTATTCGCTGCGACAATGGGTACGTTAAAAAGACTAGAATGGCGAATTTCACTGAAGCATTTAATCCAGTAATGAACAAGCTAAAATAAAGACTGTGTATAAATGCAAATGAAACAAGTTGAAACAATACTTATGATAGAATATACTTGATGTATTTAGACAATGGTAAAAAACTAAATCTATCTGACAAAAGAAAATGATTCAATACATGAGATTACCTCTTAATCCACATAATTCACATAATATCGAATGTACATTTCGGCAATAAAGTTGCCATCTTCAGCGATGATTCACAAACGAATAAACTCTGGGGGAAACAGGGGAGACGAGAAAGTTTCATAAAGGAAACTGAAGACAAGAATTAAAGACCAATGAGCGTTCCAGTTGGATAATGTCTTCTATTTTTATTGGCATTTCTTTTAGGTAGTTTAAGGTTGATTGATGTGAACCATTTGAAGAGGGTGGAATCATTGATAGGTCCGGCATCCTGTTTAAGCAAATTATTTGAATTTTCTCTTTGTATTTCGTAAGTTTCAAGTGGATCCAGTAATCTATTATTTTGAATGGAATAAATCATCTTCAAATCTTCTTTAATAAGTTCTTGTCGGTATTCAATGGCGTGTTTGGCGATGGCTGATTTTTCCACTCTAGAGTATTTGATGCTTGCGATGTGTTCCAACGTGTATAATTACTTCTTGATGCTAACCATAGTAAACCTTGGGACAATTTTTACATCTAATTTTATATATACCTGATTTACAAAGATCGTTAGCCTTGTCTTTGGGATTGTCTAAGAGATTTTTAATTGAATTTGGATTATTAAACACAAGTTGAATATTATGCTTTTGTTTAAACTTGTGTTTAATAATCCAAATTTAGTTAAAAATCTAGTAGGCAATCCCAAAGACAAGGCTAACGATCAGGAATATTGTTACGGCGAAATAAACCTCGCTGTAACAAAACACGTGTCTTCAGGAGGAGAAGGCTTCCCGAGAATCAACGCGGCGAAAGCGGAGTGGGAGATTCGATTGTGAAGAAGTGGAGAGGCGAGAGGGGACGAGACAGTAAAAAAGGAGAGCGAGCGCCGGAGTCAGGAGATTCTTGGAAAAATCTCGGGCCGAAGGACGGACAGCAGAGACTACAGGTGTTCGAACGGCGAGAGGTTAATGCGAGCTGCGGAGGCATTAACGTTCCGGAGCATGGAGACGGTCATTGGAATTCTACCGAAGTGTCGTCGGCTGTACGTCGGGGAAAGCAACCCGTGCGAGCGCCG